>SJYC01047169.1:0-27923 GCA_006408675.1 Madoqua kirkii | reverse complement strand
GGAAACAATCTAGAATTGATGCTTTTGAACTGTGGTGTTGGAGAAGACTCTTGAGAGTCCCTTGGACTGCAAGGAGATCCAACCAGTCTATTTTAAAGAGGATCAGCCCTGGGATTTCTTTGAAGGGAATGATGCTGAAACTGAAACTCCAGTACTTTGGTCACCTCATGCGAAGAGTTGACTCATTGGAAAAGACTCTGATGCTGGGAGGGATTGGGGGCAGGAGAAGGGGAAGACAGAGGATGAGATGGCTGGATGGCATCACTGACTCGATGGACTCGAGTGAACTCCGGGAGTTGGTGATGGACAGGGAGGCCTGGCGTGCTGCGATTCATGGGGTCACAAAGAGTTGGACACGACTGAGCGACTGAACTGAACTGATACATATATAAAAATATATACATATATATATATATATACATATATATATATATATACACATGTATTCATGAAACACAAGGAAAGGACTACAAAATCTCCATCAAGTCATTTGAAACGTTATGAAGTTGTATGTAATCCATCTCAGTATTAAAGAATCAATATGAATCTTCCAGATACAAAAAAAAGAAAAAAGGCATTTCAGGAAGACAAAAAGCAAGTATATGGGGAAAAAAATATGCACTAAGAAAATGGTGAAATATTAGTAATAAATAAGAGAAATGCATTGAAGAAGTTACAGAATGCAAGACAGAAGAGTTAGATATAAATAAAATTTAGAAATATTGGTTTTGTTTACTCTAGATATTGTTCTTTTGTTGCAAGTCACAGAGAACATCAAACAGAAAATTTGAGGCAGTGATGAAATCTGAGTGGATGTAAGGACAAAAAGCATAGCATGGTCAGACCTTAAGTGCGATACGAATCTCACAGGTTCTCTGAGCTCTCTTTATTGGTCAGTGACCACATAGCCTCGTTCCTGCTTCTTGTCTCTGTTTATTCCATTCTTTTCTTTTAAAAAAGTTTTTATTTTGTGTTGGGGTGTAGGCAGTTAACAACGTTGTGGTAGTTTCAGGTGAACAGTGAATGGACTCAGTAACACTTATACAGGCTTCCATTCTCCCACAAATTCCCCTTCCATCCAGGCTGCCACATGACACTGAGCAGAGTTCCCTCTGCCATACACTAGTTCCCTGTTGGTTGTTGTTATTGTTTAGTCATTAAGTTGTGTTCAACTCTTTTGCAGCCTCATAGACTGTAGCCTGTCAAGCTCTTCTGTCCATGAGATTTCTCAGGCAAGAATACTGGAATGGGTTGCTATTTTCTTCTCCAGGGGATCTTTCTGACCCGAGGATCTAACCTGCATCTCCTTGGCAGGTGGATTCTTTACCACTGAGGTTATTCATTTCAAATATAACAGTGTTTACATGTCTTCTCTTCTGATAGACACTGTCTCTTTGCGTGGTTGTCAGTTTTTGATATGTTCTTAAATTGAACAATTGCTTCCTGAAATCTAAATGAGCTTCATCTCAGGAACAGCCAACTGATTAAGATACAGTGTATTTGTCTTTCTGTGATCATTCTGTATTTGAAGACTTGAGGCAGCCTTCAGGACAGATTTTTTTTTAAGTTGTTATAGACATTTTAATTCATTCTTTCTCCTAAATATCTATTAGACATTGTTGGAAACTCTGGGTTCATTATCTATATATTATAACTCTTTACATCACATACCTTTGTCCTTTTGCATTTCAGTTAAGAGAGTTGCTTAGGTATAGTTTATATTGCCTACTTAAATTTTCTAATGTGCTCATTCTAATAAGTCTATCTATTGAAATATTTCTTCTCTTACTCCTCATTCTTTTGTTCCTTCTCCTTCTTTTAGTGAATTTAGTCTCCTTTTTAAATGAAATTATGCTATGCTACATTGGGGTAACAAATTTAACCTGAATTTTTAGTGGTTTATTATAGTAATACTTTACTTGTTATTGACTCAATAAAATGATGGATTCAGGGAATCTTCCTCTACTTGGGGACTCTGAAATTAGAAACTTATGGCGTTCAGGTAATAATGTCAGGGAAAGAAAGTCTGAATAAATTCACGGAATACTATTAAGGACCAGGTCTACATAATTTTTACTCGCATCCCATTGTCTGTAGCCCTGTAACCTAATCTAACTGCCAAGAAATTTGGCATCATAAAAAATGAAAATGTTGCCAAAATTTTAATCTCCAAGATATTAATAGGTGATACTATTGCTTTTATATTATTCGTACTTATCTAAAGTTCTCTTTATTTTCAATTCACTATTGTTTTTGCTGCAGCAATTGACCCTGAAGTATAATCACTGTTCATAATCTTCTTTTTCTGGCTATTCAATGTGCTACTCACTCTCAGGCAATAATTTTGCTGATCTAGGGGGCCAAATCTTCACCCATAGTGGGATAACTCAGATCTTCATCCTGGTTGCACTCCCTTTCAGATCATATTTGCTGAAAATTTTCACCTAAATTTGTCACTGGACATGAATGAATAAATCAGAACTTCTGTGTATCCTGATTTCAGACACATTCTCCCTACCCCACCCCCTGCCCCAATAGCATAGCAGCAACACTTTCACCTCAGTCTAATGTTCAATCAATGGTCCAGAATCTGCCCACCAATGCAGGAGCTGTGGGTTTGATTTCTTGGCCTGGGAGATCCTCTGGAGAAGAAAATGGCAATCCACTCCAATATTCTTGCCTGGGAAATCCCATGGACAGGATTCTGGTGGGTTTCCATGGGGAGGCAAAAGATTCGGACATGACTTAGCTACTAAACAACAACTTCTGCTAGAGTACTAACTCTTTTTTTTCTTGTTAGCCTGTCCACTGGCATAGGAGTGAACAAAATATCCAGTGGCAGATAGATCTCTAGGCTTGAGGGAACCCTATCATGCCCTGGTGAAACTATCCTTCCTTTAAAATGAAACTCTTGTTCAGTTTGGAAGAAAAGTGGTTAAAAAATTATCCAAGTGAGTCAGTCTTATTCACTGATAGTGAACAGTGTGTACTCCTAATTTAAGAGGCATTTATTCTACTATTGTGGCATCCCAAGTGGTCCTAGTGGTAAAAAACCTGCCTGCCAATACAGAAGACATGAGATGAGGGTTTGATCCCTGGGTCAAGAAAATCCTCTGAAAGAGGAATGGCAACCCATTAGCATTCTTGCCTAGAGAATCCCATGGAAGAGGAGCCTGGGGGCTACAGTCCATAGGTTCTTATAGAGTTGGACATGACTGAAGCAACTTAGCATGCAGGCACACACATTCTACTATTGAAGATATAGCACCATATAATACCTGTTGACTTAGACTTGAATTCCTCAAAGATTCATCTAAAAGAGCTCAATTCAGATGTATTTTTTATGAAGTCACTGTAATGTCCTATCAGGAAATAGTTTTTAAAAATGCAGTATAATATAGGACAAATGGATCTTCTGTTTCTATAATATTTCTTTCCTATATTTTGTATATTTCCTATATTTTAATATTCCTTGTCAAATAGGCTCATTAGATCAAAACTATTTTATGATAATTCCATGATCATAAAATTGATACGTTGTGAGCCTGAGACCATAATGCTAACTGAGACAGTGAAGATAAATCTATATCTAGAGAGCATGGTAAGCATATTATTCCATGCAGTGCCTCAAATAAGGAAGAAAAGGGAGATTATGTCATGATAAATGGTCATTCTAAAATTTATTTTATTGTGTTGTCTTTGGAAGCATGTTTCAAAATATTACTAGATAGATATTCATTAATCCTGATAGTGGTTGACTGGATTTTACTCTTTTCAAACAACAATTATATCCTCTAATATAGATTTTCATTTCATCTTGTAGACTAGTTTGATTATAATTGACTGCTACCCAAGAGATTTGTTAGACATCTACTATATCTAAAGCACTTAGGTAGGTGCATGACCTGGAAAGCTGACAATTTATTGGCGGAACTGAGAGATAATAGCATTAATATGAGTCAAATATATAGAAGAATAAGCAATATTATGAAGTGCTGATGTGGGAATAATTTATTTTATCTCATTAATTAAGAAATGAGCACAGAAGACTTAACAATTGGATTGGGCAATGAAAAATTAGTTGAATACGGTCATAAAAAGTTGTAGGAGCAAAAATATGGAGGAATGAAAGCTTGTAATATATTTGGGAAAGGGAGAAAAACTCTGGGATACAATTCAGTACCAAGAGAAGTAATATGGGAACAATAGAATATATGACCAGACAAATATGTTAAATGACATATTATTAATATCTAATGCTTGTGAAAATGCATGAGTGAAATCCTGAGGAGATTTTGAGCCAAATTATAAAACTTTGAGTAGAACAATAAAGAAATGATAAAGAATTGATATCAAAGAAAACATTTTTGAGATTGTAAGTAACATAATTAGTGAAGAGGAAGAAGAGAGTAGAATCAATGAAAATGACTACTAATTAATTAAACGAGGCTAGATAATACATTTTTTTAAAGTATGAAGTATAGAGTAGCAAAAGGCAAGGATATAAGATAACAAATGTGATAGGCATATTGATAGTAAAACAAATGTGAATCAATGATAACAGCAGTTACTGTAAATGATTCGCCCATCTCCCATCAGCCTTTACCATCTCTCTGCACTCTGACATAAATTCCAACCACCAACATCTCTGATTCTTTGCCTCAAAGTTGTCACTGACCAGCAGAGCCTGCTCTGTCTTCTGCATAGTTGGGCTAAAAGCCGCGGTGAATCAATTGTCTTCAGGATCCCTTAACCAGTAGCTGATATGACTACTTGAATCATTATCCCCATCTCCCTTTTTCCCTGACTGGGATGATTCTCATGTGCTTGTTCTTCTCTTCTCTCATTTTTTTATACTAGGTACTCATATGTTAATGTACATTTTTTAAAATTTATTTTTAATTGAAGGATACTTGCTTTACAATATAGTGTTGGTTTCTGCTGTGCATCAATCTGCTATGAATCAGCCATAGATATACATATGTACTCTCTCTCTTGAACCTCCCTTCCACCTACCACCCTATTCCACCACTCTGTGTTGTCACAGAGTCCTGGTTTAAGCTCCCTGAGTCATACAGCAAATTTCCCTGGCTATCTATTTTATATATGGTAGCACATATGTTTCCAACTACTCTCTCTATTCATCTGACTCTCTCCTAGGCCCCCTTTCCCTCAGGTCCACAAGTCTGTTTTCTGTGTTTGCATCTCCATTGCTTCCTGTGAGTAGATTCATCAGTACCATCTTTCAAGATTTCGTATATATAGGCATTAACATACATAAGTCAGAAAGAGAAAACTATGGTAATGTATCTATCTGCTTTATTCCCTTCTTTGTACTATCTATGTTCTCTCCAATGGTGTTTTCTAGAATCACTCCCCAAATATACTACTTGCATTTCAATTATTTTCTTCAAGATATTCTATTAGGAGAAACCAATTAAAATAGTTTTACTGGAAATAGTTCTACACATCCTCAGATTGAAAGACTAAGAATGAACCTGTTTCAGGAATACATCACCAACAATTCACTTGACGTGGCTGAGATAGTTACTGGTGCACTTTAACATGACAATTTCTAATGCTCTCACCTGAGGAGATAAAGACAAAGTATCAGTGAACTGGAATTCACTGATGTATTGATTTTATATTGCATCCATAACATTACTATAAACAGTGATTTGACACAACTATATTACCTTTGAGTTCTGTAGAAATCCAATACACATTTTAATAAACTATCATGTATCAGTAGGTCTGTGTTTCCTCTGGGGGCTCAAAGGGAGCATCCATTTTCTAGTCTTTTCAGCTTTTAAGAAGCCATTTGAATTTCGTGGCTTCTTGCTACCTTCAAAACAAGTAATGTTACCTGTCTCTGACTATTCCTCTATAGAGAGATTTTCCTCTGACATGCTATGAGTCCTGCTTTTAAGAATCGTGTGATTGGAAAGAGTCAGGGAGAAATAAGCTAGAAGTCTAGGGCTAAAATATACACACTGCTGCTGCTGCTAAATCTCTTCAGTCATGTCCGACTCCGTGCAGCTCCAGAGACGGCAGCCCAACAGGTTCCACTGTCCCTGGGATTCTCCAGGCAAGAACACTGGAGTGAGTTGCCATTCCCTTCTCCAAAATATACACACTACTACAACTATATTTTCATAAAGATTTTTAAAAAGAACCTATGTGATTATGTTGATTCTACCCTGATAGCTTTGTTCAGTATGACTGGAGATGGAAGTGAAGCCTAATATTGTATAGAACAATATTGCACAGGAACATGGAACGTTAGGCCCCTGAATCAAGGTAAATTAAACGTGTTCAAACAGGAGATGGCAAGAGTGAAGACCAACATTTCAGGAATCAGTGAAGTAAAATGAAATGGAATGGGAGAATTTAATTCAGATGACCATTATATCTACTACTGTAGGGAAAATTTCTTAAAAGAAATGGAGATGGAGTAGCCATCATAGTCAACAAGAGACTAAAATGCAGTACTTGGGTGCAATTTCAAAAATGACAGAATGATTTCTGTTTGTTTCCAAGGCAAACCATTCAATATCACGGTAATCCAAGTCTATGACCCAATTCTAATGCCAAAGAAGCTAGGGCTGAACAGTTCTATGATGACCTACAAGGCCTTCTAGAACTAACACCAAAAAAGATGTGCTTTCATCATAGGGGACTGGGATGCAAAATTAGGAAATCAAGAGTTGTCTGGAATAATAGGCAAATTTGTTCTTGGAATATAAAATGAAGCAGGGCAAAATCTAACATAGTTTTGCCAAGAGAATGCAATGATTATTGGAAACACCTCACAACAACACAAGAGAAGACTCTGCACATGGACATCACTGGATGGTCAATTTTGAAATCAGATCGATTATAATCTTTGCAGCAAAAAAATGGAGAAGCTCTACACAGTCAGCAAAAACAAGGCTGGGAACTGACTGTGGTTCAGACCATGAACTCATTGCAAAACTCAGACTTAAATTGAAGTAGGGAAAACCACTAGACCATTCAAGTATAACCTAAATCAAATCCCTTACAATTATACAGTGGAAGTGGCAAAAAGATTCAAGGGGATAGATATGATAGACAGAGTGTCTATAGAACTCTTAGTGGAGGTTTGGGACATTGTAAAGGAGGCAGGGATCAAGACTATCTCTAAGGCAAAGAAATGCAAAAAGGCAAAATAATTGTCTAAGCAGGCCTTACAAAGAGCTGAGAAAATAAGAGAAGCTAAAGACAAAGCAAGGAGAAAAGGAAGATAGATCCATCTGAATGTAGAGTTCCAAAGAACAACAAGGAAAGATAAAGCTTTCTGCAGTGATCAATGGGGGGAAAAAAATAAAGGAAAACAATAGAATGGAAAGAATAGAGATCTCTTCAAGAAAATTACAGATAACAAGGGAACATTTAATGCAGACATGGACACAATAAGTAACATAAATTGTATGAATGTAACAGAAGCAGAAGCAGAGGTGGCAAGGATACACAGACTATACAAAAAATATCTTAATGACCAAGATAATCATGAAGATTTGATCACTCACCTAAAGCCAAATATCCTGTAATGTGAAGTCAAGTAGGCTTTAGGAAGCTTCACTATGAACAGATCCAGGGGAGGTGATGGAATTCTAGTTCAGCTATTTCAGATCCTAAAAGTTGGTGCTATGAAACTTCTGCACTCAATATGTTAGCAAATTTGGAAAACTCAGCAGTGGCTACAGCACTGGAAAAGGTCAGTTTTTGTTCCAATCCCAAAGAAGGGCAATGCCGAAGAATGTTCAAACTACCACACAATTACACTCATCTCACATGCTGCAAAGTAAGGCTCAAAATTCTCCAAGCCAGTTTTCAACAGTATGCAAACTATGAATTTCCAGATGTTCAAGCTGGAGTTTAAAAAAGCAGAGGAACCAGAGATCAAATTGTCAACATCCACTGGATCATCAAAAAAGCAAGAGAGTTCCAGAAAAAAAAAAAATCTAATTCTGCTTTATTGATTAGGTAAAGCCTTTGACTGTATGGACCACAACAACAGTGAAAAATTCTCCAAGAGACGGGAATATCAGAAAACCTACCTGCCTCCTGAGAAGTCTGTATGCAGGGCAAAAATAACAGTTAGAACTAGTCACAGAACAAAGATGGTTCCAAATTAGTAAAGGAGTATGTCAATACTGCATAGTATCACCCTGCTTATTTAACTCATGTCTGGACCTAACAGTAGCAGAAGATATTAAGAAGAGATGGCAAGAACACACAGAAGAACTGTACAAAAAAGATCTTCACAACTCAGATAATCAAGATGGTGTGATCACTAATCTAGAGCCAGACATCCTGGAATGTGAAGTCAAGTGGACCTTGGAAAGCATCGCTATGAACAAAGCTAGTGGAGGTACTGGAATTCCAGTTGAGCTATCTCAAATCCTGAAGGATGATGCTGTGAAAGTGCTGCATTCAATATGCCAGCACATTTGGAAAACTCAGCAGTGGCCACAGGATGGGAAAAGATCAGTTTGCATTCCAGTTCCAAAGAAAGGCAATGCTAAAGAATGGTCAGTCTAGCACACAATTGCACTCATCTCACATGCTAGTAAAGTCATGCTCAATCTCCAAGCCAGGCTTCAACAATATGTGAACCGTGAATTTCCTGATGTTCAAGCTGGTTTTAGAAAGACAGAGAAACCAGAGATCAAATTGCCAATATCCGTTTAATCATGGAAAAAGCATGCAAGTTCCAGAAAAACATCTATTTCTGCTTTATTGACTATGCCAAATCCTTTGACTGTGTGGGTCACAAAAAAAAAACTGGAAAATTCTGAAAGACATAGGAATACCAGACGACCTGACCTGTCTCCTGAGAAATCTTTATGCAGGTCAGGAAGCAGCAGTTAGAACTGGACATGGAACAACAGACTGGTTCCAAATAAGAAAAGGAGTATGTCAAGGCTACATATTGTCACCTTGCTTATTTAACTTGTATGCATAGTACAACATGAGAAACCTTGGATTAGAAGAAACACAAGCTGGAATTCAGATTGCCAGAGGAAATATCAGTAACCTCACATATGCAGATAACACCACCCTTATGGCAGAAAGTGTAGAGGAACTAAAGAGTCTCTTGATGAAAGTGAAAGAGAGAGTGAAAAAGTTGGCCTAAAACTCAGCATTCAGAAAATGAAGATCATGGCATCCGATCCCATCACTTCATGGGCAATAGATGGGGAAACAGTGAAAATAGTGTCAGACTTAATTATTTTGGGCTCCAGAATCACTGCAGATGGTGACTGCAGCCATGAAATTAGAAGACGCTTACTCCTTGGAAGAAAAGTTATGACCAACGTAGATAGTATATTCAAAAGCAGATACATCACTTTGCTGACTAAGGTCCGTCTAGTCAAGCCTATGGTTTTTCCTGTGGTCATGAGAGTTGGACTGTGAAGAAGGCTGAGCGCCGAAGAATTGATGCTTTTGAACTGTGGTGTTGGAGAAGACTCTTGAGAGTCCCTTGGACTGCCAGGAGATCCAACTGATCCATTCTGAAGGAGAACAGCCCTGGGATTTCTTTCGAAGGAATGATGCTAGAGCTGAAACTCCTATACTGTGGCCACCTCACTCAAGAAGTTGACTCATTGGAAAAGACTCTGATGCTGGGAGGGATTGGGAGTGGGAGAAGAGGACAATCGAGCATGAGATGGCTGGATGGCATCACAGACTCGATGGACGTGAGTCTGAGTGAACTCCGGGAGTTGGTGCTGAACAGGGAAGCCTGGTGTGCTGCGAATCATGGGGTTGCAATGAGTCGAACATGACTGAGTGACTGAATTGAACTGAGCTGAACTGAACAGTGTACATCATCTGAAATGCTGGGCTAGATGAAGCACAAGCTTGAATCCAAATTGTCGGATGAAATGTAAATAGCCTCAGATATGCAGATAGCATCACCCTTATGGAAGAAAGAGAAAGACAAAACAGACCTTTGATGAAAGTGAAAGAAGCGAGTGAAAAAGTTGGCTTAAAACTTAATATTCTAAAAAGAAAGATCCTGTCATCTAGCCCCATCATTTGATGGCAAATAAGAAACAGTGACAGACTTATTTTCTAGGGCTCCAAAATCACTGCATATCACGACTGTAGCCATGAAATTCAAAGATTCTTTACAAAGCAGAGACTACTTTGCTGACAAAGGTCCATATAGTCAAAGCTATGGTTTTTTCAGCAGTCATGTGTGGATGTGAGAATTGGAGTATAAAGAAAGCTGAACACCAAATAATTTATGCTTTGAACTGTGGTGTTGGTGAAGACTCTTGAGAGTCCCTTGGGCTGCAAGAACATCTAACCAGTCAATCCTAAAGGAAATCAGTCCTGAATTTTCATTGGAAGGACTGATGCTGAAGCTTCAATACTTTGGTCACCTGATGCAAATAACTGGTTCATTGGAAAAGACCCTGATTTGGGGAAAGATTGAAGTCAATAGCAGAAGGGCACAACAGAGGATGAAATGGTTGGATGGCATCGCTGACTCAGTGGACATGAGTTTGGTCAAGGTCTGGGATTTGGTGATGGATGGTGAAGATAGATATTGTGCTACAGTCCATGGAATCCAAAGAATCGAGCACGACTGAGAGACTGAACTGAATTGGGTTGTTCATAAGTTCTATTACTTCCTTGTTAGAAAGATTGAAGTCAATAGCAGAAGGGCACAACAGAGGATGAAATGGTTGGATGGCATCGCTGACTCAGTGGACATGAGTTTGGTCAAGGTCTGGGATTTGGTGATGGATGGTGAAGATAGATATTGTGCTACAGTCCATGGAATCCAAAGAATCGAGCACGACTGAGAGACTGAACTGAATTGGGTTGTTCATAAGTTCTATTACTTCCTTGTTCAGTCTGAAAGATAGAACATTTCTAAGAATCTCTTTACTTTCAGGTATTCCATTTTATTGCCATATTCAGTTCAGTTCAGTTCAGTCCCTCAGTCATGTCCGACTCAGTAACCCCACGAATCGTGGCAAGCCAGGCTTCCCTGTTCATCAGCAACTCCTGGAGTTCAACTAAACTCATGTTCATCGAGTCAGTAATGCTATACATCTCATCTTCCATAATCCCCTTCTCCTCCTGCCCTCAATCCCTCCTAGCACCAAGGTCTTTTCCAATGAGCCATAGAGTTGTTCATCAGTTCCGTTCAGTCGCTCACTCGTGTCCGATTCTTTGCAACCATGAATCACAGCACACCAGGCCTCCCTGTTCATAGCCATCTCTCGGAGTTCACTCAGACTCACGTCCATCGAGTCTGTGATGCTATCCAGCCATCTCATTTGCAGTCGTCCCTTCTCCTCCTGCCCCCAATCCCTCCCAGCTTCAGAGTCCTTTCCAAAGAGTCAAGTCTTCGCGTGAGGTGGAAAAAGTACTGGAGTTTCAACTTTAGCATCATTACTTCCAAAGAAATCCCAGGGCTGATCTCTTTCAGAATGGACTGGTTGGATCTCCTTACAGACTAAGGGACTCTCAAGAGTCTTCTCCAACACCACAGTTCAAAAGCATCAGTTCTTCAGCACTCAGCCTTCTTCACAGTCCAACTCTCACATCCATAAGCTGCATTCAATATGCCAGCAAATTTGGAAAACTCAGCATGGCCACAGGACTGGAAAATGTCAGTTTTCATTCCAATCTCAAAGAAAGGCAATGCCAAAGAATGCTCAAACTACCACACAGTAGATGTTAGGATAAGAAAATTATTAAGTGCCATGTACTTTTGTATAAATTCAAGCCTACTTTTTATGTCAATGACTTAGTGTACATTTTAATTATTTATATATTTGAATTACACGTTTTATTTATTTTTAAATATAAATTTATTTTAATTGGAGGTTAATTACTTTGCAATATTGCATTGGTTTTGCCATACATCAACAGGAGTCCACCACAAGTATGCATGTGTTCCCCAACCTGAACCCCCCTCTCTCCCCCCTCCCCATATCATCCCTCTGGGTTGTCTCAGTGCGCCAGCCCCAAGCATCCAGTATCATTCATCGAACATGGATTGGTGATTTCTTATATGATATTATACATGTTTCAAAAAAAGAAGGTAAACATCTGACAGTACAAGCAGCTGTTGTCATCTAAAAATATCCCCCTTAATGGCCTATAGGTATTCCTTTTTAGCTGTTCTGCACAGTCCTGTAAAACCAATGCAAATTATAAATGATGAAATTAATTTTTGTTTGTGTGAAAGTGCCGACAATCTTGCCAGCTGTAAAGACAGTTGGCTCACAATCTTTAGATGTTAGTCTATTCAGTGTTTTTGGTTTCATTCCAGGGACAGGCTATGAATAGCTAACTTTGTGAGGTTTGTCTTTAGTTTTCTTGCAAAGCTTTATTTGATGCTGATTCAAAATTATACTTGCTGCATTACAAAATTTCATTATCTATCATTCATTAGAAAAAGCATACTAAATAGATGTTAGTATTACTTGTGAGGTATCGCCTGAAGGATGAAAAAAGTGGACAAAGGCATTATAGTTTATCAACACAGAGAGGCAAAAAAATTCATGCTCTATTCCTCTTGTCCTTAAGATGAAGCATGTCTTATAATGAATTCCAAATTTAGACTAATTAATGGATAAGAACCATTAGTAAACTCTTAAATGAGAAGATGTTTATTATATCTCAGCCTTCCACAAACAGCTGTGAGTGGAACAGTGCTACAGTGCCTGGAACATAATAAATTATTGATAAGTAAATGTGAGTAACAAACTTTAATTATTTAAATGAGTGAAGTCACTGATATTTGTTAATCAGAAAATTTTGAATCCTCATAAAGAAGTACTGAGTATTCTTTATATCACAATTTTAATGAAGATTTATGATGTTTATGATTTTCCTTCACATACACATAAACACAAACAACTAAATGAGACAAAAATTCAACATTTGTCTATAACTTTTCCCCTATTTACTAGTATAATGTTTGCAAAGTCTCTGAAGTATACAGAAATAGAAAATACGGTCCCTTACCTCAAGAGCTTAAGGTACACAAAGAATAATAAATACAGTGACAAATATAAAGAGAAAGCAGAATGTTTCTAACAGGTCACTAATTCCAGTTACTTTTGTATCATTTTTCATAAATGCATAGTAAATATCTAGGAGATGAGTATTAATATAAATCAAAACAATACTTTTTACTAAAATATTTGAAATTGATGATTTATGTTATTATTTTATTTTATTTTTCAGGCAAGACTTTATCAGGGCCCCTACCACAGCAGGGCCTAGCAGGAATAAACAACAGGTTCCTTTGCTTGCTCTCTGGGGGAAGGGAACTGAACTGGTTCCTTACATGGGGTGAAGGTAAGAGTGTGTCCAGGAGTCTGGCCAGAGGCCTGGCTTAGGTGAAACTGTTTTTTTTTTTTTTATGAAGGACCATTAGTTAGAAACAGGAGCACTTAGATTTTTGAAAAGCCAGTTTTGAAGAGGTTTTAGAAACAATTGGAAGTTAGTGATTCAGAGAACACAAGATATTAATTACAGCTGGACAGAACTCTGCAGACAGCCTAAGGTTTTCATGGTGTTACCACCACTCCTTTCCTAGCCCCTAAGTCAAAAGGCACTAAGACCTAGGTTCAAAGAAACAATGGGATGATAGGGTAATAGAGCCCACTTGTAAGAGAGCTAGAAAGATTTTTAGAATATATATGCCTAAATTGTTGTATTACAGGGCAAGGGTAAAGGGGATGGAGGCAGGTAATGACAAATACTGAGCTATGTAAAAGAGCAGTTCGGGTATGAATGGAGATAAATATATATTTCTTAACTTTTTCTAGAACTTTTTTTTAATCAAGTAGAAATTTCTGATTGGATTGTCGAAATATCATTTATCTGATTAAGAGAAAAGAGAATTCATAAAAACTCAAGCAAGTTTGCATGCACTGATATTATTGTTCCAGATATAGTATACATCAAAGATGGAAGAATCTGAGACAGTCTAACCAATTTAGAAAAACGAATGCAGAAATAGTTGACCAGATTTCCATACGGACCATACCAGCCATAATAAATGAAACAGGCACATCAGAATCAATGTGCCAGAAAGATGATCATCATGATAGATCTATGTGTTTCACTTATGAAATAAAATCGGGACAAGACAGGAGAAAAAGCATACAACAAAAGATGAGATGTTTGGATAGCATCACCAACTCAACGATATGAGTTTGAGCCAACTCCGAGAGATGGTCTTTTGAGCCAACTCCGAGGCCTGGGGTGTATAGTCCACGAAGTCACAAAGCGTCAAACATGACTGAGAGACTGAGCAACACAAGGAAAAGTAAATCTCTGGGTGTGTTAAGTGACACTAAAGACAGAAATAGAAACAATCACAAACATTTGGTCTCCAAAACAGTTTTATCCTTTTTCCTAAAGAAATATTTTATAATTGCATATTATCTTACTATGGACAAACAAAAAGATCATTGAAGAGAAAAAGAATGGAATGTTTTGGATTTTAAAAAAATGTGTCAAAGTCGCTCAGTCCTGTCTGCCTCTTTGTGACCACATGGACTATAATCTCTAGGCCAGAATACTGGAGTAGGTATCCTTTCCCTTCTCCATGGGATCTTCCCAACCCAAGGATAAAACCCAGGTCTCCTGCACTGTAGGCATTTCTTTACTAGCTGAGCCACAAGGGAAGCCTCAGAATACTGGAGTGGGTAGGCTATCCCTTCTCCAGCGGATCTTCCCAACCGAGGAAATGTACTGGGATCTCCTGAATTGCAGGCAGAGTCTTTTCCAACTGAGCTATCAGGGAAGCCCTTTTTAAAAATGTCTTCCTTTAAAACACTTATTCAGGGTTTTCCAGAGAAACAGAACCATCACCATGATCTTTTTATAAGATAATAAAAGAAGAAAATTTAAACAACAGTTGTAGATGAATATAATATAAACTAACTCTCCATCTTTAAAACCTGATGTGTCCAGTACTTGCTTAATTTTTTTCTGAATGTTTATGGAAGATAGAAACATAGTTCTTTTATTTTCAAAGGAAGACTGAAAATGGATGAGTTTTTAGCTAGTATTAGTAAACTTCAGGAAATTTCCATATTCGATGACATATAGCTTTGAGTAACTTCAAGTTTAGCTGGGTGCATGTTTACTCAGTTATGAAAGATGCTTTGTGACCACATAGACTAAAGCCCATCAAGTTCTTCACCGATGGGATTATTCTGGCAATAATAAGGGAGTGACTTACCATTTTCTCCCCCAGAGATGTTCCCGATCAAGGGACTGAACTAGGTATAATTTTTTTTCCCCTTTCAAGCTAAACTGTTTTAGAATTTTCAATTTGCAATTTTAGTGCCTAAAACAAACATTTTAGTTATTTAAGATACTTGTCCTGTGTGTTGTTTTAAAATACTGCTTTATTTGCGATCCACTTGCATCTCCCTGGCTGAGTATTATAATGCATGGTAGCAAAATGCTTAAAGCAACTTAAAACTGACTTGCTATCCTAATTTATTTTTAGGGTTTCCAAGAAACAAAATTGTTTAACCATATTCAACTCTGCGTTTAATATGTAATGTCAAGTCAGAAAATGACTTTATAAAAAATTTCAACATCATAAGTACACTTCAGAGAAAGCACTATTGAAGAGCCCTGCACTATCTGGCCCAGAGAGATGGTAAGGGGAGGAAGGTGGGAGAGGGGTTCAGGATTAGGAACACGTGTTCACCCATGGCGGATTCATGTTGGTTGATGTATGACAAAACCAATACAATATTGTAAAGTAAAATAAAGTAAAAAAAAAAATCAAAATATGGTAACAAAGTAAGAATTCTTTGAGATCATGGTTTTGCCTCCTCTGAAAAAAATAAATAAATAAATTGCCAATATTAGTAACTATTTTTCTGCTGGGATTCATAGTAGCTTCATTATAGACTTTCACTTCATTTAAAGAACTGGAAATATTTTAATATATTATTGTAAATGGATATGAATAGTTTAGACTTTGCAATAGCAATTAGAGTCAAGCTAAAATGTGCTACATTTTGAAGCTTTTACAATTCAGTCTTATTTCCATGGATAATGAATATTCACTGCTTATTTTCCCTCAGGGTGATCAATTGCTAAGGTAAATATTCTCCACATTTTCTAACAAATAGGAATGACTCATGTCTGTTTCTATGCATTTTTATTATGTTTTATATAAAATTGGCAACCTTCAATATTGTACATTTCTAAATGTGGGATCATTGCTAAAAGGTTTTCCCCACTAATTGGTTCTGGTTTATAAATCCTCAAACTTACATCTGTATATTTAGTGGTCCATGTGTCATAAATACAAAACAGCCAAAAATAACTTTGCTTTGTGAAAGTTGTTGTTGATTTGTCACTAAACTGTGTTTAACTCTTTGTGACCTCATAGACTGAAGCAAGCCAACCTCCTCTGTCCTTTGCTATCTCCAACAATTTGCTTAAATGCATATACATTGAGTCATTGATGGTATCCAACCATCTTCTCCTTTAGCCTTCAACATTTCCAACATCGGGATCCTCTCCAAGAATTGGCTCTTTGCATGACTAGCCAAAATATCAGAACTTCAGCTTCAGCATCAGTCCTTCCAATGAATATTCAGGGTTTCTTTCCTTTAGAAATGAACAGGATTGATCTGCTTGCAGTCAACAAACTCTCAAGAGTATTCTTCAGTACCATAATTCAAAAGCATCAATTCTTTGGGGCTCAACCTTCTTTACAGTCCAACTCTCACATCTGTACATGACTACCACAGAAATCATAGCTTTGACTAAATGGACCTTTATTGGCAATGTGATGTCTGTGTCTTTTAATATGCTTTCTAGTTTTGTCATGGATTTTCTTCGAGGGAGCAAGTGTCTGTTAATTTCATGGTTGCAGTAATCACCTGCAAGTGATTTGGGAGCCCAAGAAAATAAATATGTCACTACTTCCACTTTTTCTCTATTTGCCATGAAGTGATGGGACTGGAACTAAAAAGCCTCTTGATGAAAGTGAAAGTGGAGAATTAAAGTTGGTGTAAAGCTCAAAATTCAGAAAACAAAGATCATGGCATCTGGTCCCATCACTTCATGGCAAATAGATGGGGAAATGGTGGAAACAGTGTCAGACTTGATTTGGGGGGGCTCCAAAATCATTGCAGATGGTGATTGCAGCCATGAAATTAAAAGACGCTTACTCCTTGGAAGAAATGCTATGACCAACCTAGATAGCATGTTGAAGACCAGAGATATTACTTTGCTAACAAAAGTCTGTCTAGTCAAGGCTATGGTTTTTCCAGTGGTTATGTATAGATGTGAGAGCTGGACTCTGAAGAAAGCTGAGCACTGAAGAACTGATGCTTTTGAACTGTGGTGTTGGAGAAGACTCTTGAGAGTCCCTTGGACTGCAAGGAGATCCAACCAGTCCATTCTGAAGGAGATCAGCCCTGGGATTTATTTGGAAGGAATGATGCTAAAGTGGAAACTCCAGTACTTTGGCCACCTCATGCAGAGACCTGACTCACTGGAAAAGATCTGATGCTGGGAGGGACTGGGGGCAGGAGAAGAAAGGGATGACAGAGGATGAGATGGTTGGATGGCATCACTGACTTAATGGACGTGAATCTAAGTGAACTCCAGGAGTTGGTGATCGACAGGAAGACCTGGCTTGCTGCAATTCATGGGGTTGCAAAGAGTCGGACATGACTGAGCAACTTAACTGAACTGATGGGACTGGATTCCATGATCTTTGTGTTTTGAATATTGAATTTCATACTAGCTTTTTCACTGTCCTCTTTCACCATCACCAAGAGGCTCATTTAGCTTCTCTTAACTTTCTGCCATTAGAGTGCTGTCATTCACATATCTGAGGTTGTTGATATTTCTCCAGTCAAATTGATTCCAACTTGTGATTTATTCAGCCCAGAATTTCACAAGCTGTACTCTGCTTATAAGTTAAATAAGCAGAATAACAATATACAGCCTGGCTGGAAAACTCAGTAGTGGCCACAGGACTGGAAAAGGTCATTTTCATTCCAATCTCAAAGAAAGGCAATGCCAAAGAATGCTCAAACTACCACACAGTTGCACTCATCTCACATGCTAGTAAAGGAAAGCTCAAAATTTTCTAAGCCAGGCTTCAGCAATACGTGAACTGTGAGCTTCCTGATGTTCAAGCTGATTTTAGAAAAGGCAGAGGAACCAGAGATCAAATTGCCAACATCCATTAGATCGTGGAAAAAACAAGAGAGTTCCAGAAAAACATCTATTTCTACGGTATTGACTATGCCAAAGCCTTTGACTGTGTGGATCACAATAAATTATGGAAAATTCTGAAAGAGATGGGAGTATCAGACCACCTGACCTGGCTCTTGAGAAATCTGTATGCAGGTCAGGAAACAACAGTTAGAACTGGACACGGAACAACAGACTGGTTCCAAATAGGAAAAGGAGTACGTTAAGGCTGTATATAGTCACCCTGCTTATTTAACTTCTATGCAGAGTACATCATGAGAAAGGCTGGACTGGAAGAAACACAAACTGGAATCAAGATTGTCAGGAGAAATATTAATAACCTCAGATATGCAGATGACACCACCCTTATGGTAGAAAGTGAAGAGGAACTAAAAAGTCTGTTGGTGAAAGTGAAAGAGGAGAGTGAAAAAGTTGACTTAAAGCTCAACATTCAGAAAACGAAGATCATGACATCTGGTCCCATCACTCCATGGGAAATAGATGGAGATACAGTGAAACCAGTGTCAGGCTTTATTTTTGGGGGCTCCAGAATCACTGCAGATGGTGATTGCAAGCATGAAGTTAAAAGACGCTTACTCCTTGGAAGAAAAGTTACGACCAAGCTAGATGGTATATTCAAAAGAAGAGACATTTCTTTGCTGACTAAAGTCCATCTAGTCAAGGCTATGGTTTTTTCAGTGGTCATGTATGAATGTAAGAGTTGGACTGTGAAGAAGGCTGAGCACCAAAGAACTGATGCTTTTAAACTGTGGTGCTGGAGAAGACTCTTGAGAGTCCCTTGGACTGCAAGGAGATCCAACCAGTCTATTCTGAAGGAGATCAGCCCTGGGATTTATTTGGAAGGAAAGATTCTAACACTGAAACTTCAGTACTTTGGCTACCTCATGCGAAGAGTTGATTCATTGGAAAAGACTTTGATGCTGGGAGGGATTGGGGGCAGAAGGAGAAGGGGACGACCAGAAAGAGATGGGAGTATCAGACCACCTGACCTGGCTCTTGAGAAATCTGTATGCAGGTCAGGAAACAACAGTTAGAACTGGACACGGAACAACAGACTGGTTCCAAATAGGAAAAGGAGTACGTTAAGGCTGTATATAGTCACCCTGCTTATTTAACTTCTATGCAGAGTACATCATGAGAAAGGCTGGACTGGAAGAAACACAAACTGGAATCAAGATTGTCAGGAGAAATATTAATAACCTCAGATATGCAGATGACACCACCCTTATGGTAGAAAGTGAAGAGGAACTAAAAAGTCTGTTGGTGAAAGTGAAAGAGGAGAGTGAAAAAGTTGACTTAAAGCTCAACATTCAGAAAACGAAGATCATGACATCTGGTCCCATCACTCCATGGGAAATAGATGGAGATACAGTGAAACCAGTGTCAGGCTTTATTTTTGGGGGCTCCAGAATCACTGCAGATGGTGATTGCAAGCATGAAGTTAAAAGACGCTTACTCCTTGGAAGAAAAGTTACGACCAAGCTAGATGGTATATTCAAAAGAAGAGACATTTCTTTGCTGACTAAAGTCCATCTAGTCAAGGCTATGGTTTTTTCAGTGGTCATGTATGAATGTAAGAGTTGGACTGTGAAGAAGGCTGAGCACCAAAGAACTGATGCTTTTAAACTGTGGTGCTGGAGAAGACTCTTGAGAGTCCCTTGGACTGCAAGGAGATCCAACCAGTCTATTCTGAAGGAGATCAGCCCTGGGATTTATTTGGAAGGAAAGATTCTAACACTGAAACTTCAGTACTTTGGCTACCTCATGCGAAGAGTTGATTCATTGGAAAAGACTTTGATGCTGGGAGGGATTGGGGGCAGAAGGAGAAGGGGACGACCAAGGATGAGATGGCTGGATGGCATCACTGACTCTATGGACGCTAGTGTGAGTGAACTCCGGGAGATGGTGATGGACAGGGAGGCCTGGCGTGCTGCAATTCATGGGGTTGCAAACAGACGGACAGGACTGAGCGACTGAACTGAACTGAACTGTATTCCTTTCCCAATTTTCTACCACTCAGTTGTTGCATGTCTGGTTCTAAGTGTTGCTTCTTCACTTGCATACAGGTTTCTCAGAAAACAGAGAGATTTCTAGTCCTTTCAATTCTATTGCTTCCCTTGATCTTTTTGCATTTTTCATTTTAGAAAGGCTTCATATCTCTCCTTGCTATTCTGTGGAACTCTGACTTCTGTTGGATATATCTTTCCCTTTTTCTCTTGCCTTTCCAAAGAAGTCAATGGCACTCCACTCTAGGACTCTTGCCTGGAAAGTCCCATGGATTGAGGAGCTTGGTAGGCTGCAGTCCATGGAGTCGCTAAGTCAGACAGGACTGAAGTGACTTAGCAGCAGCAGCTTGCATTTCACTTCTCTTCTTTTCTCAGCTATTTGTAAAACCTCTTCAGAAAACCACTTTGCCTTCTTCCATTTATTTTTCTTTGGGATAGTTTTGATCACTGCATCCTGTAAAATGTTATGAACCATCATCCATAGTTCTTTAGGCACTCTTCCAGTCAGATCTAACCCCTTTAATCGATTCATCACCTCCATGTATAATTGTAAGGGATTTGATTTAGGTCCAGGCAAGTCTCCTGTACATATAACAGAGGGCAGACAGAATGAAAACTACAATTATGGAAAACTAAAGAAACTGACCACAGGGATCGTAGCCTTGTATAACTCAATAAAATAATGAGTCGTGCTCTGTAGAGCCACCCAAGACAGATAGGTTATGGTGAAGAGTTCTGACAAAACGTTATCCACTGGGAGAGGGAATGGCAAACCACTTCAGTATTCTTGCCCTGAGAACCCCATGAACAGTATGAAAAGGCAAAAGGATTGACATAGAAAGATAAACTCCCTGGGTTGTTAAGTGCCCAATATGCTAGTGGAGAAGAGTGGAGAAATAGCTACAGAAAGAATAAAGAGGCAGAGCAAAAGTGAAAACAGTGCTTAGCTGTGGATGTGACTCATGATGGCAGTAAAGCTCAATGCTGTAAAGAACAGTATTGCATGGGAACCTGAAATGTTAGGTCCATAATTCAAGGTGAATTAGAAGTACTCAAACAGAAGATGGCAAGAGTAAACACTGACACTTAAGGAGTCAGTGAACTAAAATGGACCTGAATGAGCAAATTTAATTCAGGTGGCCATTATACCTACTTCTGTGGGCAATAATCTCTTAGAAGAAATGAATTAGCTCTCATAATAAACAAAAGAGTCCAAAATCCAGTATTTAAGTACAGTCTTAAAAATGACAGAATGACCTCTGCATATTTCCAAGGCAAGCCATGCAATATCACAGTAATCTAAGTCTATGCCCCAACCACTATTGCCAAAAAAGTTTAAGTTGAATAGTTCTATGATGATCTATAAGAACTAACATCAAAAAATATGTTATTTTCCTCATAGGGGACTGGAATGCAAAAGTAGGAAATCAAGACCTCCCAGGAGTAACAGGCAAATTTGTCCTTGGAGTACAAAATGAAGCGGGGAAAAATCTGTTTTGTCAAGAGAAAACCCTGGTCATAGCAAATGCACTGG
Source organism: Madoqua kirkii (assembly GCA_006408675.1). Classification (NCBI taxonomy): domain Eukaryota; kingdom Metazoa; phylum Chordata; class Mammalia; order Artiodactyla; family Bovidae; genus Madoqua; species Madoqua kirkii. The sequence goes on along the minus strand of SJYC01047169.1, from coordinate 6,113 downwards.
TCCTAGCAAACACTCTCTTCCAACAGCAGAAGAGACTTTACACATGGACATCATCAGGCAGTCAATACCAAAATCATATTGTTATATTCTTTGCAGGGAAAAATGAAGAAGCTCTATAGATTCAGGAAATACAAAGCTGGGAGGAGAATGTGGCTCAGATCATGAACTTCTTGTTGCAAAAGTCAAACTTGAAGAAAGTAAACCACTAGACCATTCAGGTATGACCTGAATCAAATCCCTTACAATTATACATGGGAAGGACAAATAAATTCAAGGGATTACATCTGATAGAGTGCCTGAAGAACAATGGACAGAGGTTCTTAATGTACAGGACGCAGTGATCTAAACCATCCCTAAGGGGGGAAAAATGCAAAAAGGTAAAGTACTTGTCTGAGGAGGCCATTTGAATAGCTGAGAAAAGAAGAGAAGCTGAAGACAAAGGAGGAAAGAAAAGATAGATATATCCATCTGAATGCAGAATTCCAAAGAATGGTAAGGAGAGATAAGAAAGCCTTCCTAAGAGAAAAATGCAAAGAAATAGAGGAAAACAATAGAATAGGAAAGACTAAAGATGTCTTCAAGAAAATTAGAGATACCAAGGGAATATTTTATGCAAATATGGCCACAATAAAGGACAAAATGGTCTGGACCTAACAGAGGTAGAAGATACTTAGAAGAGGTATCACAAATATACAGAAGAACTATACAGAAAAATATCTCAATGACTCAAACACAATGGTGTAGTCACTCATCTAGAACCAGACATCCTGGAATGCAAAGTCAAATGGGCCTTAGGAAGCATCATACAAACAAAGCTAATGGAGTTGATGGAATTCCAGCTAAGCTATTTCACATTCTAAAAGATAGTGCTATTAAAATGCTGCACTCAATATGTCAATAAATATGGAAAACTCAGCGGTGGTCACAGGACTGGAAAAAATCAGTTTTCATTCCAATCCCAAAGAAGGAAAATGCTAAATAATATTCAGACTACAGCACAATTGCACTCATCTCACACACTAGTAAACTAATAATCAAAATTCTCTAATCTAGGCTTCAATAGTACGTGAAATGAGCATTTCCAGATATTCAAGCTGGATTTAGAAAAGGCAGAAGAACCAGAGATCAAATTGCCAACATCCAATGGATCAAAGAAAATGTAAGAAAATATATCTTGCCAAACATATCTACTATTTGCTTCATTAATTATGCTAAAGCTTTTGACTGTGTGGATCACAGGAAACTGCAGAAATTTCTTAAAGAGATGGGAATACCATACCATCTTATGTGCCTCCTGAGAAATCTGCAGGTCAGGAAGCAACAGTTAGAACCAGACATGAAAAAACAAACTGGTTCCAAATAAGGAAAGGAGTATGTCAAGGCTGTTTATTGTCACCTGATTTACTTAACTTATATGTACAGTGTATCATGTGAACTGGCAGGGTGAATGAAGCACAAGTGGGAATCAAGAGTGCCAGAAGAAATATCAATAACCTCAGATATGCAGATCACTCTACCCTTATGGCAGAAAGCAAAGAGGAACTAAAGAGTCTCTTGATGAAAGTGAAAGAAGAGTGAACAAGCTGGCTTAAAACTCAGCATTCTAAAAACTAAGATCATGACATCTGATCCTATCACTTCATGGCAAATAGATGTGGAAAAAAATGGAAACAGTGACAGACTTTATTTTCTTGGGCTCCTAAATCACTGCAGATGGTGACTGCAGCCACAGAATTAAAAGACATTTGCTTCCTGGAAGAAAAACTATGAGAAACCTAGACAACATATTAAAAAGCAGGCATTAGTTTCCTGACAATGATCCATGTTGTCTAATTATGATTTTTCCAGTAGCCATGTATGGATTTGAGAGTTGGATTGTAAGGAAAGCTGAGTGCTGAAGAATTGATGTTTTTGAACTGTGGAGTTAGAAATGACTCTTCAGAATCCCTTGGGTTGCAAGGAGATACAACCAGTTAATCTTAGAGGAAATTAGTCCTGAATATTTATTGAAAGGATTGATGCTGAAGCTGAAGCTTCAATATGCACACCACCTGATTCAAAGAACTGACTCACTGGAAACAACCCTGATCCTGGGAAAGATTGAAGGTGGGAGGAGAAGGGCACGACAGAGGATGAGATGGCTGGACAGTATTACTGACTCAGTGGACATGAGTTTGAGTAAGCTCCAGGAGTTGGTGATGGACAGGGAAGCCTGGCATGCTGCAGTCCATGGGGTTGCAAAGAGTCCAACTCAACTGAGGGGCTGAACTGAACTGAAATGAACATACCTGAAAGGCCTAGTGGATTTTCATTCATTCATCAATTTAAGCCTGAATTTTGCAATGTGGAGCTAAAGATATGAGTTGCAGTCAGCTCTGGGTTTTGTTTTGGTTGACTGTATAGAACTTCTCTAACTGCTAAGAATATATAATGAAGTTGATCAGTATTGACTATCTAGTGATTCATTCATTCATCAATTTAAGCCTGAATTTTGCAATGTGGAGCTAAAGATATGAGTTGCAGTCAGCTCTGGGTTTTGTTTTGGTTGACTGTATAGAACTTCTCTAACTGCTAAGAATATATAATGAAGTTGATCAGTATTGACTATCTAGTGATTTCCTTTTTTAGAACTGTCTCTTGTGTTGCTGGAAAAGGGCATTTGCTATTTCCAGTGTGTTCTCTTGACAAAAATGTTATCCTTTGCCCTACTTCATTTTGTACTCTAAGGCCAAATTTGCCTGTTATTTTTAGTATCTCTTGACTTCCTAATTTTGTATTTCAATCCCCTATTATAAAAAAGACATATTTTTTGTGATAATTCTAGAATGTCTTGTAGGTCATCATAGAATTGTTCAGCTTCAGCTTCTTCGGCATCAGTGTTTGGAGCACAGACTTAGATTGCTGTGATCTTCAGTGGTTTGCTTGGAAATGAATTGAGATCATTCTGTCGTTTTTGAAACTGCACTCAAATACTGGCCACATACAATAACCTTGATTCTTGGACCTAACATTACAGGTTTCTATGCAATATTATTCTTTACACCATCAGACTTTTCTTTTGCCACTGGACGTACCCACAATTGAGAATTGTTTCCGCTTTGACCCAGTTGCTTCATTCTTTCTGGAACTATTGGTACTTGACCGATGTTCTTCCCCAGTAGCATATTAGATACTGTCTGCCCTTGTGATTCATTTTCTGATGTATCTTTTTGCCTTTTCATAGTTTTTGTGAGATTCTCTAGACAAGAACATTGGATTGGGCTGCCATTTTCTACTCCAGTTTGTTACATTTTGTCAAATGCTTTATTATGTCCCATATGTCTTGACTGGCCTTTCATGACATGGCTCATAGCTTCATTGGGTTACACAAGACTCTTTCCGTTACAAGACTGTGATTCATGAATGGATTTGTTAAAGTAGTAACTTTATATATACATATACTTTGCTAAAATATAAATTTTTAATTACTTTATTTTTCCATTCCATGACATGTAATGGCAAAGTAATTCAGTATAAGATTAGTGGAACTCAGATAACTTTGTTAATCCTAAAGGAAAACTGTATCAGTTTTCTTTACTAACCAGGAGTAAATGGGTTAAAAGGAGAGATCTATTATTGTAGTACAGTGTAAACTCTTTGTCCCTCAGGTTTTTAGCATGAAAGATACCAGAAAAAAAGTTATCTATTTTTTTTTTCCTCCAAGGGGTGAAGATAAGTTACTTCTAATATTCCATGTAGGTGGTTAGAAAACTACAAAATTTTCTATCTGAACTCTTCAAATTCCTATCCACTGTAAGATATTTTCCCCCCTAAGACTCAATAAATCTTAGTGATGATGACAAATATGGTGGGTCAAACTTCTTAGCTGCTATAAAATCTAACTTTGCCTTCAATCTGAGCATGAAATTATGACTCTACAGTATTTGCACCCATAAAAAGATGCTTTAGATTTTGGATCCTATGCCATAAAGGTTCCCAATATCATAAGGTTTCAAGTTTTCAAAAAGATAAGTTTTATAATTTACAGAAAAACTACATAAAACTTTCTAATAAGGCAATATATTTTGAAGTTGCATACTCAGAAAGAGGAACACATCCTTACAAATTAAACAATTCCTGCCTTGGATTATATGCTGTAAAGAGATTGCAATTAACTCTTTACCAACCTACTTTATTCAGCTTTGAATAATCCATTTCTAGAAGGTGTCTGTCACTTAAAAGACATTCCAAGAAATTTTATTCAATGCAGGAAGCTTCGGTCAGTTCAGTTCAGTCGCTCAGTCGTGTCCAACTCTTTGCAACCCCATGAATCGCAACAAACATTGATTTTGTAACTATCTTTCAATATTAGATATGATTTTTAATTCAATTTGTTTTGATATTATATTACAAAATAATCAAAATTTTTAAGAAGAGGAACTTTCTTCTGAGAATATGCCTTTGTGTTAGTCACTCAGTCATGTCTGACCTCTTTGTCCCACCAGGTTTCTCTGTCCATGGAATCCTCTCAGCATTTCCTTCTGCAGTGTATGTTTTTACCACAATTCAGAAGCTTGATAATGTAGTATCATTAATATCTACACAATTTTATTTAGAGCTCATTTTATGGAAATATAAAATAGTTTAAAGAATGTTTCCTGCTAGTAGAAGTATAGATGGCTTTTATATATTGTAGTCTTCTTTTCCATCTATTACCATGTTGCCTACAGTGAACATATATTATTTTTCCAGGAACAATTTTTTTTTCTTATTTTCTTTTCTTTTTCATCATCTTTAAGATGATCTGTAAATTTATGACTGAAAGTAAGACTTTTATCCCCAATACAAAGCAATAAAGTAACAAAAGTGATATATAAAAAGAAAACTTTAAAAGAATATACCCTGATTCAAAAAGAAGATAATTATCTGCATGGAGAGAGGAGATTAAGGATGAAGGCTCTGACTTGCTGGAAGCAGGAGATTTGAACAGGGACTGGCTTCAGGAGCAGTTTAAGGATTAAAATCATTGCATGTGAGATGGGAAACAGAAGAAGGTAAAGCTGGGCACCTCTCTCCCCCCAGAAAAACAAACTTAACCTATCTACTAATCAGAGGAAAGTAAGCTAACTCTGTAGTACTATTTTACAGGCATTGATCTGGATAAGGAACAAGGAAAGAAAAAGTAACAAAAGTGATATATAAAAAGAAAACTTTAAAAGAATATACCCTGATTCAAAAAGAAGATAATTATCTGCATGGAGAGAGGAGATTAAGGATGAAGGCTCTGACTTGCTGGAAGCAGGAGATTTGAACAGGGACTGGCTTCAGGAGCAGTTTAAGGATTAAAATCATTGCATGTGAGATGGGAAACAGAAGAAGGTAAAGCTGGGCACCTCTCTCCCCCCAGAAAAACAAACTTAACCTATCTACTAATCAGAGGAAAGTAAGCTAACTCTGTAGTACTATTTTACAGGCATTGATCTGGATAAGGAACAAGGAAAGAAAACAAACACCAAAACAAAACTGGCAATTTCAACCTCTAGTAGAGAAATCAAACCTTTCCTATGCTGCTGGTAATAATTTTGATTGCTAACGTATACTGTACAGTTAATGTTTTATAGACATTGATTCAAATGTTTTATACAAATAACTTATTTAATCTTTATTGCAGCCCAATCAAATTGCTATAATTGTTATATTCATTTAACAGGTGAGAAAACTGAGTCACAGAGACGTATCTTGCCAAGGTCATATAATTAATTCTGGGTAGTATGACTGCAGAATCCACATAATCCTCAGAAAATAAAATAGTATAATTATTTGGAGATTAGATTGAAAAATTATAGCCAAGTTGAAGATATATATACCAAAGACTATATATTTCCACTCTGGATGTCACTCCTACATCTTGTAGTTGAAATCAAAGAGGTGAGTGCATAAATGACCCTTGCAGCATTATGTTTAATAATAACAGACACATATAGTATTTATCCTGCACTTAGCATTATTCTTATATTTAACAACTATTTTATTCTCCACAAAAATCAAATGATGGAGATACTATTATTTCCAATTTAAATTTAAAGATTTCTGGGGAGATGGTGTGGGGTGGGAGGTGGGAGGGGGCTTCGGCA
>SJYC01047165.1:0-14570 GCA_006408675.1 Madoqua kirkii | reverse complement strand
CAGTATTCTTGCCTGGAAAATCCCATGGACAGAAGAGCCTGGTAGGCTACATTCCATGGGGTCACAAGATTCAGACATGACTTAGCAACCAAACCACCACCACAAAAGACCTCAAATAGTCAAAGCAATCTTGAGAAAGAAAGGTAGAACTAGAGGAGTCAGGTTTCCTGACTTCAGAATATACTACAAAACTATTGTCATCAAAACAGTAATATTGTTGGCACAAAACCAGAAATAGTCCAGAGTAACACCCATTCTCCTAAGGTCAATTAGTCTATGACAAAAGAGGCATGACAATACAATGGAGGAAAGATAGTTTCTTCAATAAGTGATGCTGGGAAAACTATATGTAAAAAAGAAAGAAAATATTTCATACCATCATATACAAAAATAAACTCAAGGTGGATTAAAGACCTAAATATAAGATCAGACATTATAAAACTTTTAGAGGAAAACACAGACAGAAAATTTTTGACATAAAGCACAGCAAGATCTTTACTGAGGCTCTCCTAGAGTAATGGAAATGAAAATAGAAACATTAATAAACAAATGGTACCTAATTAAACAAAAATTTTTGCAGAACAAAGAAAACCACACATACACAAAAAAGACAACCTCCACAGAGGGAGAAAATATTTACAAATGTTGTGACTGACAGGGTACTACTCTCCATAATTTATAAACAATTTACTTGCCAACAAAGGTCTGTACAGTCACATCTATGATTTTTTTCAGTAGTATTGCACAGATGGGAGGGTTGGACCATAAACAAGGCCGAGCACCAAAAAAAAACTGATGCTTTTAAACTGTGGAGTTGGAAAAGACTCTTGAGAGTCCCTTGGACAGCAAGGAGATTAAACCAGTCAATCCTAAAGGAAATCAACCATGAACATTTGTTGAAAGATCTGATGCTGAACCTGAAGCTTCATTACATTGACCACTTGATGTGAAGTACTGACTCTTTAGAAAAGACCCTGACACTAGGAAAGAATAAAGGCAGGAGGAAAAGGGGACAATAGAGGATGAGATGGCTGGATGCCATCACTGACTCAATGGACATGAATTTGAGCATGCTCAGAGAAATGGTGAAGGACAGGAAAGCCTGGCATGCTGCAGTCCATGGGGTCACACAGAATCAAACATGACTGAGCAATTGTACAACATGTGGCTTAAAATATATATATATATTTATATATATATACAATAAAATAACAATAAAAAATGAGCATAAGACCTAAATAGACATTTGTTCAAAGAGGACATAAGATGGCCAAGAGACACATGAGAAGATGCTTTAACACAGCTAATTTTTAGAGAAATACAAATCAAAACTACAATGAGATATCAACTTACACCAGTCAGAAGGTCCATCATCAAAAATCTGTAAACAATAAATGCTGGAAAGGGTGTGGAAAAGGGAACCCACCTATACTTTAGTTGGAAAATAAATTGGTATAGCCACTATGGATAGAATGGGTTCTTTAAAGAACTAAAATACAGTTACTATAGGAAGCAGCAATCCCACTCCTAGACACATATCTAGAGAAAAATATGGCTCAAAAGGATATATGACTACCAATATTCATTGAAACACTGTTTAAATTAGCCAGGGCATGAAGCCACCTAAATGTATATTAACAAATGAATACAAAAAGAAGTTGTGGAATATTAGTCAGTCATTAAAAAATGAAATAATGCCATTTGCAGAAACATGGATGGACCTGGAAATTATCATATTAAGTGAAGCAAGTCAGACAGAGAAAGACAAATATTATATATGCTTATATACAGAATCAAGAGAATTTTCTTAATATATGCTACTTACTCATAGAATAAATGTTTCCAAATCGAGTTTTAAGCATATAAAGTGCAATAGCGTTTGCTTCCAAGTAGTATTTTACTTGTCTAGACATATCTGCTAATTTTGTGTTTTGTAACCAAAATACTGAAACACAGTGATAGTATGAGAAATGCTAAATCTGCCCTCATTTAAGTTGTGGATCCAGCAACTTACCAGAGCAAGTTCATATTTGATGACCTCTGAAAAGAGAGGTTCAACTATTCTTGGCCAATGAGAAAAGATTAAAAGGAAAAGTCAAAAGCAGAAATATAATAACTCACTGGAGTAATTCCTATGATGTCTATAATATAAAAGTGAGTCTTCCCATACCTCTGTGTAAACTTTAGGATGTACTGTATAGCTCATTCTCATATCATAGCATTTATATATGCTAAACACAATATTTTTAATAATTTGAAGTAAAAGATAAGTAAACTGATGTGACTAGAAAATGTAGTAAGACTGTGGATATTCATTGATTGCTTTCACAGTTCCCTCAGAGTCACTGACATATAGGTCAACATGCTATTCTTTACTTCAAGACAAAGAGAATGCTTTTTCAGTGTTCTCTTTCTTAATTATAGAATTTCTTCACCTTTCTTGCTCCAAAGATAGTTTTAGGAGAGTATAGGATGCATCCCTATTAAAATTAGATGGCCACAAACAGAGATCAGCAAATTTCTTTAGGCCTATGAAAAACAGAAACAGTTTGAATTTGGAGATTCATAGGGAGGGGTCACCAGACCATGTCTTGTATATGAATTGGGTTGAAAAGACCAAATCAAGTATATAGAGAGTGTAACTTAGATGACTTCCTCTTTAAATATGCCAAAATAGAGAGGCAGGATTTCCCTGAAAGGAAAAAAAAAAGTATGTTAGAATCAGAAGGAAATCATTTTGTTAAAAAGGAAAAAGGAGAAACAGGAGAATAGGAGACAATACTGAAGTCACGTGGAGTTGAAAGCAAGGTAGACAAGAAACATCCCAAGCCTATGTGCAGAAACTTGCAGATTTATTCACATTTATTGTAACGTTGCTTCTCTGCTATGCTCTCTATAGTCCATGGGTGAAAAAGCATATGTGAAAGTGGTCAGACCGAATGTTGGTGGTTATCCTGGCATCTTGAAAAGATGTATCTAATACCCTAACATCTTAGAGGCCTGAACTTGGTGTTGCTATGTGGCTTAAATAAAAAAAAAATATGTTGTACTGGCCCATTCCTGCTAAGATTCAGTACCCTTGGTGCTGTTCTTTGTGCTTAGTCACTCAGTCGTATCCAACTTTACAATTCCATGGACTGTAGCCTGCCAGGCTCCTCTGTCCATGGGATTTTCCAGGCAAGAAAACTGGAGTGGGTTGCCGTGCCCGCCTCCAGGGGGTATTCTCAACCCAGGGATCAAACCCCAGTCTCCAGCATGGCAGGTGCAGCCTGTACCATCTGAAGCCATCAGGGCTCACCCTTAAGCATTTATTTTCTTAATTTTCCATTTCTCCTCATACCTCATACCTACTTTCCTCCTCATTTTTCTTCTAAATTACCAGTTTTTAATAGAGGAAAGAGAAAATAGCTAACCTAGGAATAGTGATAAAAAAGTGTAGTGGAAGGGAAATTCAAAATTATCACTTGCAATCCTCTACCACACATAAGGACCACTCTCTCCATACATTTTCATATAGCTTTTTTGGAAACATCCAATGATAGGAATCTGGCTGCTTCAGAGTCAGCTTATTCTATTCATGATCAATTGCAATTTTTAGAAAAAACTAATTCTTACAGTGAGCTGAGATCTATCTCTCTAAACAGGCTAGTTAGTTCAACCAACTCAAACTGATTTTTAACATATATTTTTTTAGGAGAGGATAGAAACTTTACTTCCCCTTAAATTAGTTTTACTTGTCTTTCCATCAGTCACCTGTTTCCCAAACTAGCATTTTTCTTTTTTTTTTTTTTTTGGAACTATCAGCACCCTTGGGGCTGTAAGATCTTGAGTGCATTTAGACTCATTACAAATAAAAACAAAAACTTTTTGTACCAACTAGAAATTTTAGTAGGCACGCAACCACAGTTGTTTCACAGAGAAGAGTTAATAATGAACGCTGCTTACCTGTCTGATTTGGCTCCTTTTATAATTGACTCTTGGAGAAGGAAATGGCAACCCACTCCAGTATTCTTGCCTGGAGAATCCTGTGGACAGAGGAGCCTGGTGGACTGCTGTCCATAGGGTCTCACAGAGTCAGACACGACTGAAGTGGCTTAGCAGCAGCAGCAGCAGAATTGACTGAGCTTTTCTGTAACTCTTTGCTATTTTTTAAAGAGTCTTTGGGATAGCACAATGTTAATTCTATTTCTCCCCCACCTGAAAAACTTTGAAACATGAAATAGATCAAATTAAAAGCATTAATAAAGAAAAAAAAATGATAATCTTAGGGATTTCACTGCCCATTAAAATAAGGTCAAATCCCTAAGAGGCAGTGCCTCTTCTTCAGAGGCATAAGACCTTATTTAAAGATAGGTTTTGCCACTACATAACTGTGATTTTGGGGAAACAGCTTGACTTATGAAATTCAATTTTCTCATCTGTAAAGTAGCATGAATAAAAAATAAGTAAAATATATAATCAATAAAGCTCCATAACTTTAGATATTATTTTTATCCTACTATACTATGGGATTCTTGAGGGCAGCAACTGATATTACTTTGCTTTGTGTCAAAGAGGCCACATATCCTGAAACAGAATTGAATGCTCACTAAAAGTTTGTTGGAAAGAAAAACAATAACTTCACTCCCTTTTATTTGGCAGGTGAACAATTTTCAGTAAATTTAAGACAAAGTAAACTTTTATGGGCAAATAGTAACACAGAGCTCAGAAGTTTTTGTATTGCTAAATCAGTGTACATGAAGGCAGTGTGGGAATATTTATTTAAGTATATATATATATATAATTTCTCAATTAAATATATTATTTTAAATAGCTCTTCTTCAGGTAAAGTGTATCTTTCTTGAGTTTCCATAACACTATATTAAAGAAAATACTGGGCATTTAATCAATATTTATTTGTTGAAAAATTAATATATATTCCAGCATTCCCAAACCAAGGAAATATGTAATTTTACCTGGAGTTTTAATGAATTTGTGCTTTAAGGTTTATTCATAATCTCTGAAATTCAAAATAAGAAAAATCGTAGACTGGATGTCTCATGATAACTGAACTGTATGTTCTCAAGATCATCAGATTTTAGGACTTTGTAATCTGACAAAGTTCTTTGACTCATGACGACCAAAAGCACTCTGAATATTTTACAGAAAGAACTTGATGATGAAGTTATTACTATAATAGAAATTTTGTTAATACAAATGGATTGCATCTTTCTGTAATTAACTGCTATAAATATAGAACCTGCCTCTTTAAATCTTTACTTCGATGCTACTGAGTTCTCAAAATTTACTCACTGAATATAGACGAAGCACTGTCAGACTGGCTGTTTTAGCCTGACAAAGTGACCATTTATCAAGAAAATGTCTGCCTGTTTAGTCACCAGTTTCTATAATCATTGCCTATTCTGCTTCACAGTAAGAAGCAAGAAATTGAAATTGCTCACAAAAGACTCTTGTTAGTTGTAACCTCCTGCAGATGTCTGTAATTAGGGTTAAATTGGTGACCTCAAGCCTATTTGGAAGTAGAAACTGCTTTAAGGGAGAAGATAAATTCAGTTGAAACTTAAAAAAATATATTGAGAGCTCCAGAGTGAGAACAAGATATTTAAGTAGTGGTGAGAGCATAAATACAGACTTGGAAGAGAAAATGTCACTATAAAAAGAAAACAGATAAGATGAATTAAAAATTAATGAAAACTAGACAATAAAATAAATTAGGGCAAAACTGGGGCGGGAGCATGAAATTCAGCCAAGGAGTGTTACTACAGCTAATTGGATAGTGAGATGACATTGAAATGCAAAATATGAAATGACCGAAAAGGAACTTGCAATTCCTACAACTGTGCCCAGTGCTGAATATACTGGTTTCCTGAACAGTATGTTACTTGTTTTAGGTTATATTTCTGGTTTAAAATGTAGATGCTGAATACTTCTTCATAGAGTATTTTCGCCTTTTAAGTTTAAAAATACAGAAAAATATCTATACATAAGAAAATTTTTCAGCTAAAAGCGGTGAGGGAGGGCAGTAAAGTCAAATGCTGCTCATGATTAGGATATGGTGGTTGATGATACAATGTGCCACATACATTCATCTTTTAGAGCCTTAAAGAGTATCACACATCCAAGCAATCTATCCTGTTTTAAATATTGTATTTTGCTTATAATCTAACATACAGTTGACATTTACATAATATGCAATTCAACAAGAAGATATTTCTAATATACAGATTCAACTTAGTGATATTTATCTCGATTTTTTTTTGAACACAATATTTATTCTAGTTAGTGAGCTCTTCATCAGATTATCACTTTGTTCTTTCCTTATGCATCTTTCTTTCTTTCTGAGTACAGGATTGTTCTGTCTCTTGCAAATGTGACTCTGGAATCACTTCCAGTCACTCTATATAGGCAATTAACTCACGAATAAACTATTTTTGACTATGTGCTGTGCTGTCGCTTCAGTTGTGTCCAACTCGTTGTGGCCCTGTGCACTGTAGCCTGCCAGTTTCCTCGGTCTATGGGATTCTCCACGCAAGGATACTGGACTGGGTTGCCATTTCCTTCTCCAGGGGATCTTCCCAATCCAGGATTGAGTCACACCTCCTGCATTGGCAGGTGAGTTATTTACCACTAGTGCCACATGGGAAACCATTTTTGATGATAGACAGCCAATTTCAGCATTTTTTTCCCTGCTTGCATGTTTTTGTTTCAAGACAAGTATTCTATTTCCTTGTCATAAATTGAGATGACTGTGACAGTGATACTTTCAATATATTAATTTGAATAAGTCAATGCTGAAACCCAAATTCATCGATTTAACCAATAGTCTAATAACAATTTAACCTAAAGTTCACATGGTAGTGGCACAAGGCAGGAGCCAGTGCCTTGAAATACAAATGTTTTCTGACTTTTCTGAAGTTTAATCTTCCAGAAATCATGTCTTTTGTGCATTATCTTGGAGTTAAGTTTCAATTTTATTGCAAAGAATTCTGTGATATTGCACAATACCTGGTGAATAACCAAGGGAGCATTCTGAAATTGTACAGAGAATGTACCCTCTCTTGAATATAATTGAAAACTATGTTGCTGCCACTCTTCTATCACAAAATGCCATTTCTCAGAAGCACTAAGAAAAGCTGGAGCAAGAGTGAGGCACTACAGTAGAAGAAACACAGACCCAACTGTCAAGAAAACTGGGCTCTAGCTTCAAATCCATTGCTCAGGATCTTTGTGTATATGGGCTATTCTTATAATCCCAGTTTTTCATCTCCAAATTGAGTTATAAAATCTGACCCAACTCCACAAGATTCATATCAGATCAAGCTGTTTAAAAATTGCAAAATGCAATTCAACTGAAAAGTATTACTGTCCCGTATAACCACATATACTCTTCTTTAAATTTTTTCCACTATTTATTCATTTTTTACTTTACAATATTGTATTGGTTCTGCTTTACATATATACTCTTAAGATGACTGAGAAAGGCTGAAATTGGCTCCCACAAATAAGATGCTAACCCAGAGAAAGGCTGTAAGAAATACTAAAGGGTTTGTTCGCCATTCATTCAGGCTCAGGTCACAGGAATCTAATTATCTGATAAGAAATGAATGCACTCTTGGCTTTAAATGTTTCTATCTTGCAACTCCAAATATATAGAATTTTTGATCATTCACTATCAAACTTAAATCCATATTGCCTGATGGCATAGTGTTAATATAATAAAAATGACAATGGATTACATCATGGATCTAAAGAAACACAAAAGTTTGGCTCAACAAATATTAATTAAAAGCACAACAACTGATAGTAAGGTGTTGTGGTGTATTGGAAAGGTTGCACAACTTGGAGTCAGAGGTTATAGAACTATTTTTTTCTCAGCTGAGTAACCGTGTAACAATCCATCATGTGTGACTTCATTCTTTTAAACTTAGTTTCTTAACTATGAAATGAAGATAAAAATTGATACTTTATTGGACTATGTTAAACACACAAAATAATAAAAATATGTGTAATTGTGATATATGGCAAAAGTAAATATATTAATTAGCTAAAATTAAACTAAATCAGAGCTGGGAATACCAGACGACCTGACCTGCCTCCTGAGAAATCTGTATGCAGGTCAAGAAGCAACAGTTAGAACTCGACATGGAACAACAGACTGGTCCCAAATCAGAAAAGGAGTACATCAAGGCTGTATATTGCCACTCTGCTTATTTAACTTATATGTAGAGTACATCATGAGAAATGCTGGACTGGATGAAGCACAAGCAGGAATCAAAATTGCTGGGAGGAATATCAATAACCTCAGATATGCAGATGACATCACCCTTATGGCAGAAAGTGAGTTCCTCTTCTTGATGAAAGTAAAAGAGGAGAGTGAAAAAGCTGGCTTAAAAACTCACCATTCTGAAAACTAAGATCATGGCATCTGGCCCCATCACATCATGGCAAATAGATGAGAAACAATGGAAACAGTGACAGACTTTATTTTTATTTATTTATTTATTGGGAGAGGGACTCCAAAATCACTGCAGATGGTGGCTGCAGCCATGAAATTGGAAGACACTTGCTTCTTGGGAGAAAAGGTATGACCAACCTAGAGAGCATATTAAAAAGCAGAGACACTGCTTTGCCAACAAAGGGCCGTCTAATCAATGCTATGGTTTTTCCAGTAGTCATGTATGGATATAAGAGTTTGACTATAAAGAAAGCTGAGCACTGAAGCATAGATGCTTTTGAGCTGTGGTGTTGGAGAAGACTCTTAAGAGTCCCTTGGACTTCAAAGAGATCCAATCAGTCCATCCTAAAGGAAACCAGTCCGGAATATTTATTGGAAGGACAGATGCTGAAGCTGAAACTCCAATATTTTGGCCACATGATGTGAAGAGCTGACTCATTGGAAAAGACCCTGATGCTGGGAAAGATTGAGGGCAGGAGGAGAAGGAGACAACAG
Organism: Madoqua kirkii; assembly: GCA_006408675.1. Lineage (NCBI taxonomy): Eukaryota > Metazoa > Chordata > Mammalia > Artiodactyla > Bovidae > Madoqua > Madoqua kirkii. The sequence goes on along the minus strand of SJYC01047165.1, from coordinate 5,620 downwards.
AGAATGAGATTGTTGGATGGCATCCCTGACTCAATGGACATGAGTTTGAGTAGGCTCTGGGAATTGGTGATGGACAGGGAAACCTGATGTGTTGCAGTCTATGGGTCTCAAAACCTCAGACACTACTGATCAACTCTACTGACTAATTTAATCTTTAATATTTTCTCTTTCCCAAGTTTTCAAATTTACAGAATGGATTGGTTGAGTTTCAGAAAAGGATTCAGTAAATTCTATTTATATATTCCATTAGTCCATATCTCTGTCAATATGGAGGGAAAATATTAAGTTTATGTGCATCATTGTGACTTATTAAAAGAGTTCTATACATGATAAGGCCTGACATTTCTAAGTTCCTGGTGAATAGACACAGCCTGACATTAAGAAATTTCATGATTAAAATACAGTCTCCAGAAGTAATTAGGTACAACTTTCAACTTTATATATATCAGATAGTAACTGACTCATGATTTTAGTGACTTAAATTACTTTCAGTGAACATGACATCCAAAATAAATATTTATTCTTGACTTTTATAGACACCTTTCTCTATAGTTCAGTTGTTACTTGTTGGGTCTTGTTTATAGAGTAGATTGGATTTAGTTATGTGTGATATTCTAATACAGCATTATTAGTGTGCTCAGTTGTGTCTGACTCTTTGCAATCCCATGGTATCCTGACAAGAATACTAGAGTTAGTTGCCATTTCCTCCTCCAGTGGATCTTTCTCACCCAGGGATTGAACTTGCATTTCTTGCAGGTCCTGCATTGGCAGACTGAGCCACTTGGGAAGCCTGAACTTTTAAATGAATATAATTTTATGACAGCACAGTTTAAAATTTAAAATATTATAGGGTGGGAGGTCCAAGAGGGAGGGGTTATATGTGTACATATAGCTGATTCACTTTGTTATATAGCAAAAACTAATGCAACATTGTAAAACCATTGTGAGGGCTTCCCAAGTGGTGCAGTGGTAAAAAATCTACCTGCCAATGTAAGACGTGCAGGAGATGGAGGTTGATCCTTGGATCAGGAATATCCCCTGGAATAGGAAATGGCAACCCACTTCAGTATTTTTGCCTGGAGAGTTCATGGCCTACAGAATCTGGCAGGCTATATAGTCCATGAGGTTGCAGAGTCAGATGCAATTGAGCATGCATGCACTCATAAATGTGTTCATAAGTTTCCCAGATGAACACAGATAAAAATTTTAAAGTAAAAGAAATTCATTTTCACATTCTACATATTTCACTCAGTTTACATTTTGTTTCACTTTTTTTTTTTTTTTCTCTCTCAAAAGGAAATCACTAGACCAAGCGATTTCACTTACAATTTTCACTTTCACACATTGGAGAAGGAAATGGCAACCCACTCCAGTGTTCTTGCCTGGAGAATCCCAGGGACAGGGACGAGGGAGCCTAGTGGGCTGCCATCTAGGGTTCGCACAGTGTAGGACACAACTGCAGCAACTTAGCAGCAGCAGCAGCACAGCTTACTTAAAACATCAAAACTCAACTAAAAACTTAACTTATGAACTGACCGAAAGGATCATTCACACATATTCATTGCCTAGCTAACTTGACCATGTTTTCTAATCTTAAAGGTAAGTTTAGCTAATTTGCATCCTCCTAGATACTTGCTCGGAGAAGGCAATGGCACCCCACTCCAGTACTCTTGTCTGGAAAATCCCATGGACGGAAGAGCCTGGAAGGCTGCAGTCCATGGGGTCACTGAGGGTCAGACAGGACTGACTGAGCGACTTCACTTTCACTTTTCACTTTCATGCATTGGGGAAGGAAATGGCAACCCTCTCCAGTGTTCCTGCCTGGAGAATCCGAGGGGCGGGGGAACCTCGTGGGCTGCTGTCTCTGAGGTTGCACAGAGTCAGACACGACTGAAGCGACTTAGCAGCAGCAGCAGCAGCAAATATTTTGCTAATGAAATCAGTGTCATAAACAGGGACTATGTTTTTAGCTTGGGCTATAATTGAATCATTTTTCCGAAACACAATTAATATTTTTTAAAGCTATTGTATCTATGAATTAGTTACAGTGAGAAGAACAATGATAATTGAAGTATTAAAAATGATATTTCTATTGCAATTAAAGAAAGAAAAATACTGAGTTACAAAGGAAAGCCTGAATACCTAAGGCTTTAATAATAATAATAAGAAGAAAAAGCCATTTTAAAGCTAGCTTAGACAAGGAGAAGAAAGACTGCTTGTGACTGATGGTGTACAGAAGGAACCACGGGGATTTTGCTACGGCCCTCAAGCTGTGGTATATTGTGTGTTTTTGTTGAAATATGGTAATAAAAAATCTGTTTAACTTATTATTATGCTAAGGTGCCATCAGATCCACTATTCTGAAGCCATGATCTAAATGATAAAGATGACCAATTAGTAAATTTCCCCATTAGTTTACCAAGTTAAAAGAATAAAAACAATTGTCAATGTGAAATTTGTTCATTTACTATTATTTTTATATTGTGGAAGACTGTATCTCCAGATCTCAAAGGGAAATATTTTCTTTCTCCTAAGGTGGGAAAAACTAGAGCCATAGATCTTTAGCCTTTTAAAAAAATACTTTCTGTGATTGTCTAATTTTAGAAGGTGTGCATATTTAGATTATTTGATCATTGTTGAGTTAGAAACATCAATTAAATTGAAATACTCTGAAATATAAAACAGCTTACTTATATGTTTATTATTAAAAACAATGTCCCCAAGAAAATAAAATGGTTTAATGTTATGTTATAAAGAAATAAGTAATTTATTTTTAAGTAAAGCATTTTGAAAAACCTAAGTAATGAATTCTACTCACTTAGTAAAATGTTCTTTCTTAATGAAGAGAGTTCATCTGATTAAAAGTATGCATGAAAACACTTGTGAAGCTGTCTTCTTTTCTTATCACACCAGCTCTATCCTATACCTCCTCTTTATGCCAGGTCTTATGGTGTCTGTCAAACTTTTATTTATCCAGTTGTTAGGCAGGAAGTTAGCCGAAGAGCCTGGCTGAAAAGGGTGCATGCTGATCTCTAAACTCCATCACAGACACACCCAGGACAGTTCAGAGATAGGCTGCAAAATAACCACAGAGACTTTTCAACTTCTGCACAGGTGCCCAAGGCACACAGTGGATACAAAATAACCACAGGGCCCTCTCCAAGTAACCTTAAGCAGTTAGGAGCCAGTTAAGGGTTCATGGGTGTTCTACATCTAATTATAACAGACTGAATCATGGGAAGACATATAGGAAGATATAAACAATGCAGTCCGCTATCATACAACTTAAAATTATGTAACTTGAAATTGTCAGTTGGCCTTGAGTGTGTGCCCATTTTCATTCCCTTTCATTACTGGTGGTGGATACAAGCTCTACCTTGTACTGGGAATAACTAAAAGGTAGAGACGGGAAGTCTAAAAGGTTGAAGGCAAGCATGATTGATAGGAAGGATAAGGAGGACTCTTTTGGAAGTGTCTAGTAAGAGACCTGTCTGCTTGAGTTGAACTGAGTTGTAACTGGTTTTTGTTGCAATGAGATGAGAACCAAGGAAGGGAAATAAACTGACCTGACATAATCATACTTTGTAGCCTATAAAATAATTAACCTCACATTGAATCATATGTCTATATAGGAGTTGCTCTGCAGTCTTTTTTCTTTTTTAACATTTTTTCTTTCTTTCTTTCTTTTTTTTTCCTGAGCATAGGCTAAGTGTTATGATTTGGATGCTTTTGTCCCATCAAAATTCATATGTCGAAATGTTAACTCACTCCATGTAATAGTATGGAGGTAGGGCCTTTGAGAGAAGAGGTCTTACAAATGAAACTAGTTCCCTTAAAAGAGATCATCAGACACCAAGCTCACTCTCTTTCTGCCGTTTGTGGATACAATAGGTAGTGAGCATCTGCAACTTGGAAGAAGATCCGAACTAGAACTCAGTGATGCTGGACCATGATAAACAATCTCCAAACTCCAGAAATGTGAGAAATCAATATTTTTTAAGTCACCCAGTTTACTGTATTTTGTTATAGTAGCCTCAGTTGTCAAGGATACAAGAAAGACTTACAAGGAAATGTTATTACTACTATTAAAAAGTATAACATTTATTGAACACCTGTTAAAATGCCAGGCTCTGTGCTAAGGGCTTGATGAACACTCTTTTAATCCACTATGAAACCCTACAGAGTAAGATTTATTATTAACATTTCTCTTTTAACTTTTATTTCCTTCAGAAAGAGACTTAATTTTGCTAAGGGAGAAACATAATTACATATTGGTAATAATCATATGAGAAATTTTATAGTCATATTGCCAAATATGTTTTCAGTTCACAAATCTTATAAATCACATATAGACAAACACAGAAAAATGGTCAAGATTCAGCTGGTTAGTGTAACAATTGTGACATCTCTGTTTCCTTGGAACCCAGTAGTGATTACAAAGCACAGAGAATAGTAATAAAGAGTTCTTTCTTGAACATAGATGTTTAATTCTGTTCAGTTCAGTTCAGTTCAGTTCAGTTGCTGAGTTGTGTCCGACTCTTTGTGACCCCATGAATCGCAGCACACCAAGCCTCCCTGTCCATCACCAAGTCCTGGAGTTCACTCAGACTCATGCCTATCGAGTCAGTGATGCCATCCAGCCATCTTATCCTCTGTTGTCCCCTTCTCCTCCTGCCCTCAGTCCCTCCCATCATCAGAGTCTTTTCCAATGAGTCAACTCTTCACATGAGCTGGTCACAGTACTGGAGTTTCAGCCTAAACATTATTCCTTTCAAAGAAATCCCAGGGCTAATCTCCTTTAGGATGAACTGGTTGGATCTCCTTGCAATCCAAGGGACTCTCAAGAGTCTTCTCCAATACACAGTTCAAAAGTTTGAATTCTGTTAGATCTTCTCAAAAAATTATTTGAAAGCAAAATATTTCTCTAATGTATATAGAAGAACAAAACAGTAACAAATAAATTTGATCTATTTCCTTTTCAACTTTGCTCAAGAAGTCAGCCTCTAAAACACATGTGTACTGGTCATGCTAGTTAACTTAAATCACCATTAGTGGAGAAAATGCAGCAAATTCAACCAAACTCGTGTACATAATAGAAAAATATACATGAAGAAAGAAGATGGCAATATTTCTCTAATGTATATAGAAGAACAAAACAGTAACAAATAAATTTGATCTATTTCCTTTTCAACTTTGCTCAAGAAGTCAGCCTCTAAAACACATGTGTACTGGTCATGCTAGTTAACTTAAATCACCATTAGTGGAGAAAATGCAGCAAATTCAACCAAACTCGTGTACATAATAGAAAAATATACATGAAGAAAGAAGATGGCAAAGAAAATGCAGAAGATGTTTTAAAACCTTATTTCATCATTCCATTCTTACATGTTTGTAATGAGACTGTTTGTCATAATCAGAATCTCCCACTATCAAGAAACTATAGTTCAAATATTAACATATACACATTGCTATATATAAAATAGCCACTATACTATACTAGTGAACTGTACACTATAATTTATAAAAATCTATATGGGAAAAGAATCCCCAAAAGAATACACACACATGTGCGCATACACACACACATATATATATATATTATATTATATATAAATACTAT
>SJYC01047159.1:0-30083 GCA_006408675.1 Madoqua kirkii | reverse complement strand
ATACATGCTAAAATATTCTGAAGTAATATCCAAGATTTCATTCCAAATAGCTTAGACTGGGCAAAATGGATGTGGATATGGTTAAAACAAGAATGGTCATGAGTTGATAATTGCTGAATCTGAGTAATAAGTATTTGAAGCTTGTACATATTTTAAGTTATCAATAGGAAAAAAAAGAAATCACATTTTCTGATTTAAAAAATCACCTTTAAAGCACAGATTGCATTTATATAAAGCACAACTAAATGCTCTAGTCACATTTCTCCATAGAGCCCTACAGGTGCTATCAACTCTTCTCAATACAGGTTACTTTATAAATATTACCAAACTGCACAAAATGAAACTTTACATATGTAAACTGTCATTTACAGAGAGCTTTTTCACATATAACTTATGACTTAAGATTCTAGCTAATTTTCTCAGAATTAGTGGTGAAAGTTACAATTTCAATTTTGCTTAAGAGATGGTAATAACATGACAATGGATTAGAAAAAAATTATCTCTGAGGGTAATAAGCTAATTTAAACGTTAAGAAATTACAAGCATTTGTGAGTTCATATTTATGCATAATTATGAAAGTAATGTTACTTGCAGGTTATTTTTTTTAATTGAAACATAATCGACCTCAATATTATGTTCAGTCTAGGTGTACAACACGTTTATTTACCATATAAAATGCATGCATGTTCTATTGCTCAGTCATGTCCAACTCTTTGTGACTCCATGGACTGCAGTTCACTAGGCTCCTCTGTCCATGGGATTTTCCAGGCAAGAATACTGGAATGGGTTGCCATTTCCTTCTCCAGGGGATCTTCTCGACCCAGGGATGGAACTTGCACCTTTTTGCATTGCAGGCAGATTCTTTACCATCTGAACCAGCAGGGAAGCCCTTTATGCATGCTCACCATGATAATCCAGTTACTATCTGTCATCATACAGGGCTGTTACAATACTGTTAATCATGTTCCCCATGCTGTTCATTTTATTCCCACAATTCATTATCTGTTTACTAGAACAGACCCCTAGGAATTCATACAAAACAGCTGTTTCTCTAATAATAATAATAAAAATATAAAAGTACTGAAAAACATTTTGAAAATATTTGGGAATTCAGTTGTTCCAGTAATAAAACAGAAGTTAATAAACAATTTATTATAACATTGGTAAAGCAATTTGTTAACTGAAATTGACATTAGTAAAACAAGTTATTATACCTCCCACAAAGTAATGTAAAACATTTCAATTTGATCATACTTTTAAAATTCCTAATATGGAATGAATATATTTGCAATTGATTGGTTTAACTACCTTCTTGCCATTAATTGAACACTTTTCTAATTGCTTTTCTGGGACCTGAGAATCTGCAGCTATTTTACTCACCTTGTAAGCTGTCAGGGCAGAGGAGCATGGTCAGAATCCCAAGGAGGTACAGAACTGGAGACTTTCTCCCTGACACAGGCCTCATGGTAAGTGTTGACAGTTGTGACCAAGGGTAGCTCAAAGATCACAGGCTGCACCTGAAAATATTTGGAAGGAAGAGAGTGAACTAGCAGCAGCACTCTCCAAATGAGTTCAGCTGCACAATAGTCAGCAAAACCCCAGCGTGAAGAGAAATACAGGTCAAAATTCTGAACTGAGAGCTTCTTTCTGCTTAGTTAGAAAGAAACTAGGCGGAACAGTGCAGAATTAGGATTTTGCAATCAACTGAGTCAAAGGGCACGGGAAAATTCAATATTATCATCAAGATCTGATGCCAGGAGCAAGTGGGACTTTTGAGAGTATTTAGAACTCTGAAAGATTTAGAAACCGTAGCCCCAATCTTTGTGTGTGTGTGTGTGTGTGTGTGTGTGTGTGTGTGTGTGTGTGTGCGCTAGGACTGGAAATGGCTCTCTTGAAATGTAAATGATTAATTTCTAAGTGACAAGATAAATGAGGGTTTGTTTTTTTTTTTAAGCACTTTGGTTCAGAGTAGAATTCTCCATAATTCTCATAGCAAAACTGGACTTAGTTCAAGCTGAGCTAAGTCCAGCGGAGCTTGGATACTAGTGTGAGAGGAAGCCATTCCTGAAAAGCACTAACTATTAGGAAAAGTTGTGACTTTGATTATTAGTTTGGACTGCCAACAGCAGGACGAAATTTTAAAAAACAGAACCTGTTGGAGAAAGTTGTTTCCTTCCTGAAGTTCTGAAGCTCAGTGGGGAAAGACAAGCATGAAAAGACTCAGGAATATAAATGAGCCTGAAAATATGACTCAAAGAAAGGCAATGCCAAAAAATGCTCAAACTACCACACAATTGCACTCATCTCACGCACTAGGAAAATAATGCTCAAAATTCTCCAAGCCAGTCTTCAACAGTACATGAACTGTGAACTTCCAGATGTTCAAGCTGGATTCAGAAAATGCAGAGGAACCAGAGACTAAATTGCCAATTTGATTTTGGATCATCAAAAAAGCAAGAGAGTACCAGAAAAACATCTACTTCCACTTTATTGACTATGCCAATGCCTTTGACTATGTAGACCACAACAAACCCAGGAACATTCTTAAAGAGCTGGGAATACCAGACCATTTGAGCTGCTTTCTGAGAAACATGTATGCACGTCAGGAAGCAACAGTTAGAACTGGACATGGAACAACAGACTGGTTCCAAATAGGAAAAGGAGTGCATCAAGGCTGTATATTGTCACCCTGCTTATTTAACTTATATGCAGAGTACATCGTGAGAAATGCTGGACTGGAAGAAACACAAGTTGGAATCAAGATTGCCAGGAGAAATATCAATAACCTCAGATATGCAGATGACACCACCCTTATGAAAGAAAGCAAAGAAGAAATAAAGCACCTCTTGATGAAAGTGAAGAGGAGACTGAAAAAACTGGCTTAAAACTCAGCATTCAGAAAACTAAGTTCATGGCACCTTGTCCCATAACTTCATAGCAAATAGATGGGGAAACAGTGACAGACTTTATTTTGAGGGGCTCTAAAATCACTTCAGATGGTGACTGCAGCCATGAAATTAAAAGATGTTTAGTCCTTGGAAGAAAAGTTATGACACACCTAGACAGCATATTAAAAAGCAGAGACATTACTTGGCCAACAAAGGTCCATCTAGTCAAGGCTATGTTTTTTCCAGTAGTCATATATGGATGTCAGAATTAAACTACAAAGAAAGCTGAATGCTGAGGAATTTATGCTATTCAACTGTGGTGTTGGAGAAGACTCTTGAGAGTCCCTTGGACAGCAAGGAGATCCAACAAGTCCATCTTAAAAGAAATCAGTCCTGAATATTCATTGGAAGGACTGATGTTGAAGCTGAAACTCCAAAACTTTGGCCACCTGATGCAAAGAACTGACTCATTTGAAAAGTCCCTGATACTGGGAAAGATTGAAGGCGGGAGGAGAAGGGGATGTCAGAAGATAAGATGGTTGGATGACATCACTGGTTCGATGGACATGAGTTTTAGTAAACTCCAGGAGTTGATGATGGACAAGGAGGCCTGGCATGCTGCAGTCCATGGGATTGCAAAAAGTTGAACATGACTGAGTGACTGAACTGATCTGAAAATAGTGTTCAGACAATATTTGAGTGATACATTCCTTGTAGCTATTGCTGCTTTACCTAAGATATTTAATGAGTCATCCTTTGGTGCCTTTCTAATCTGTTAGAAGAGGGAAGAGTGGTGCCTGAAATCCTGAATAATCAGGCACTAGACTGTGAAGTGGTCGTGAGTGGTTAAATATGAAGAGAGGAAGGTTCCAGAAGACCTTAAGAATATTCAGAATGTATTTTATCAACCAAAAGACACATCTAGTCCTGTATTACATTTCTGACAAAGGCAGCGAAAGACAAGGGTTTACCTGCATAATTTTTGTCTTTAATGTAAGTAATAACTGGAAATATACTGATGTTTATTAGAAGAAGGCAATGAGTTTTTGGAAATGCCTGAAAATGAATGAACTTCCCAGCAAGTTCAGCTGTGGGTAAAGAGGTATTTTTTGAATGTTCAAAATCCAAAGTGCTGACTCTCACCAGGGCTGTGTAAATTATGGTGAAATACTGATCACATTACAGCCAAATTTCAGCCTTACCAGAACTGAAGGAAAACAAACACTTCACCATGAATTTGCTTTAATTTAGAAAGAGAATTCAAGATATTACCAAATATTAGGAAAAAAAGCAATTTAGAACATTCACTAGAAGACAATTTTGAATTCTCACTTCTATCTATTAAGCCCTTACTCTGTGCCAACCAAGTTCCATAAGTAATTTTAATTGAAAAATGCTAACACTTGCCAAAAACTTACAAAAAACAAATGGCTGAACCAAGATTTATCTCCTTAAGAGCCACTAAATGGATGATATTGATGCAACCCACTCATGTTATTCAAATGGTTATACTTGCGTGTGAATTCAGTCAGTTCTGTACTGTTTTATCATATATATAAGTTGGGGTATCCACTGCCACAATTAAAATCCAGAACAATTCCATTATCACAAGGAATTTTTATAGCCACACCCACCTCTTTCTTGGCTATCTCTTTATTCCTCAGCCCTGGCAACCACTAATCTGGTTTCCATTTCTAAAACTTTGTCTTTATAAAACTGTTACATAAACAGAATACACAGTAAAATGTTTGGGTACTAGATTTCTTTCATTCAGTATAATTCCTTTGACATCCATTCAAGTTTTTCTACATGGCAACAGTCTTTTCCTTTTAATTGCTGGGTGGTATTCCATGTTACAGATGTATCACAGTGTTCACCTAATGATGGTTTCCACATTCTTGCCAGAATTTGATGTTGTCACCATTTATTTTAGTCATTCTAATAAGTGTGCAGTAATAGCTTGTGGTCTTAATTTGCATTTCCTTAATAGGTAATGATGTTGAACAACTTTTATTGTGCTAATTTGCCATTTATATGTGCTCTTCAGTTTCTTCTTGATTTTTACCCATTTCCTAACTATATTGTTTTCCACTGTTACGTTTTGAGAATCCTTTATTCTAGAAATTGTTGTTGTTATTATTGTTCAGTCATTCAGTCATGTCCAAACCTTTGTGACCTCATGGACTGAAGCACACCAGGCTTCCCTGTCCTTCACCATCTCTCGGAGCTTGCTCAAACTCATGTCCATTGAGTCAGTGATGCCATCCAACCATCTCATCCCTGTCCCCGTTTCCTTCTCCACCTGCCCCCAATCTTTACCAGCATCTGGGTCTTTTCCAGTATGTCAGCTTTTTGCATCAGGTGGACAAAGTATTGAAGCCTCAGCTACAGCATCAGTCCTTCCAATGAATATTCAGGTTTGATTTCCTTTAGGATTGACTGGTTTGATCTCCTTGCAGTCCAAGAGACTCTCAAGAGTCTTCTCTAGTTCAAACGCATCAATCCTGTGGCATTCAGCCTTTTTAATCATCTAGGTCTCACATCCACACATGACTACTGAAAAAACCATAGCTCTGATTATACGGACATTTGTAGGCAAAGTAATGCTCTACTTTTTGATATGCAGTCTCGGGTGGTCATTGCTTTTCTTGCGAGGAGCAAGTATCTTTCATTTCATGGATGCAGTCACAAGAAAATACAATCTGTCATTGTTTCCATTGTTTTCCCATCTATTTGCTATAAAGTGATGGAACCAGATGCCATGATCTTTGTTTTACGAATGTTGAGTTTTCAGCCAGCTCTTCCAATTTCATCAGTACTTCCCTTCAATATTGGAGACCCGGGTTCAATCCCTAGGTGGGGAAGATCCTCTGGAGAAGGAAATGGCAACCCACTCCAGTACTCTTGCCTGGAAAATCCCATGTACAGAGGACCCCAGTTCATGGGGTCACAAAGAGTCAGACACTGAGTAACTAACTTTCACTTTCACTTTCATCAAGAGGCTTACTACCTCTTCACTTTCTGCCATAAGAATGGTGTTATCTGCATATCTGAGGTTATTGATATTTCTCCCCAGTCTTGATTCCAGCTTGAGCTTCATCCAGCCTGGCATTTCACATGATGTAGTCTGTATAAAGTGAAATAAGCAGGGTGACAATATACATTCTTGACATACTCTTTTCCCAATTTTAAACCAGTCTGTTGTTCCATGTCTTGTTCTGTTGCTTCCTGAACCTGCACACAGGTTTCACAAGTAAAGGGGTCTGGTATTCCCATCTCTTGAAGAACTTCCCATAGTTTGTTGTGATCCTCACAGTCAAAGGCTTTAGAGTAGTCAATGAAGCTAAAGTAGATATTTTTCTGGAATTCTCTAGTTTTTGCTATGATCCAACAGATGTTGGCAATTTGATCTTTGGTTCCTCTGCCTTTTCTAAATACAGCTTGTATATCTGGAAGTTCTCAGTTTCCATACTGTTGAAACTTAGCTTGAAGGATTTTAATCATTAATTTGACAGCATGAGAAATGAGTGTAATTGTACAGTAGTTTGGACATTCTTCGTCATTGCCCTTTTGGGGGATTGGAATGAAAACTGACCTTTTCCAGTTCTGCAGCCACTGCTTAGTTTTCCAGTTTTGCTGGCATATTAGTTCTAGTTATATATATGATTCAAAAGATTGTAGCTTGTCTTTCATCCCTTAATGTGGTATTTTGCAGAGAAAAGCTTTTCATTTTAATGAGGTCCAGCTTATCAACTTTACTTTTATGAATTTCTCTTTACGTCTTTTGGTGTCAAGCCTAAAATATTTCCCTAGCCTTATATCCCAAGAAGGTCTATTTTTTTTCTTTTAAAACTGCCATAGTTTTACAAATTGCATTTAAGTCTTAGATTCCATATTGTATCACCTGTACATTTTCATAAATTTTTTTAATTTTATGTTTCACATTAAGTCAGGATTCATTTTGAGTTAATTTTTATGTAAAGTAGGAGGTTTAGATCAAAGTTCATTTTTTTTCCAATAGATGTCCAGTTGCTCTAGCACAATTTGTCAAAAAGGCTACCTTTTCTCCATTGGCTTGCTATTGCTTTCATCAAAAATCAGTTAAGCATATTTGTGTGCAGACTTATTTTTAACTATCAGCATGAGCTGTTAATTCAACAAGTGTTTATTGAACCACAACAATGAGCCAGAATCTCTTCTGGGTGCTGTGGGTGCAACACTACTCAAGGCAGACAAAAATTTCAATACTCCTAGAGCTTATGGTCTAGTAAGAATGATCAATATCAGCAAAAGAAAAATTAATGCATATCAAGAAGTCAGAAAGATAAGTACTGTGAAATAAAAAAAAAATGCAGGGTAAATTGGAAGATAGTAATGTCTCAGGAGAAATGAGCAATATATATTAAACAATTTGTCCAAGGAAGTTCTTTCTGAGTAATTGACACCTGAGTGAAGACTTGAATTAAATGTGGGGAGTAAACCGTGCAAATACCCAGCGGAAATAGTTCTTGAAAGAGAGAACATGTCATGCAAACCTGACTGAATGTATTAAGAGTATGGAGAGTTCTATTTTCAGTATAGCTGTGTAAGCGTCTGTGTTTCTACTCCCTCACAGATAACTAGTATGAACTATGAGCAAGACATGGAGGCAAGGAGTACCTACCTAAAGGGACTAGAGAGGGAACCTTAGTGCATACATTCCAGAGAGCAATAGCTACTAGAAGAAGGAAGCAGCATAGAGCACATTTCCATTTGTGAAGCCTGTTAACTTTAGAGAAGATTGCATTTGGCCTGGTGGGGGATGTCTAACACTTTATAGAAAATCAGCAGACTTTCTGGCAATAAGAGCCACTGGAAAATGAAGGGCTGAAAATTAAGGAGCCAAAAGAAGGGGAGACCTTCCTGTCTGTAAACCCAGCCCATCTCTGGCTGATCTCTAATCACTTATTAGTGAAAACAGCCCAGCTAAGGATAAAAGAACTGAACAAAGGTTTGAGCTGCTATCCAAGACAGAATTTTCAGTTTGAGTCCAACTTATTTAATTACACGCTGAAACCAACAAACTTTAATCCCTCTTTTGGAGAGAAATAACAGAATCCATTCACAATGACCAGTATACAGTCCAGAATTATTTGACATGAAGATACTAGAAAACCTGAACCATTTTTAAGTGGGAAAAAGTCAAAAAACTATCCTCAAGATTATCTAAATGCTGAAATAAGTAAATAAAGATCTAAAGATAGCTACAAAAACTATGCTCAATGATGTAAAGGAATACAAGCTTATTAACGAATGGAAACATAAATTTCAGTAGAAAAGCAGAAACTATATAAAACCACCAAAAGAAATTCTAAAACTGAAAAATACAGTCTTTAAAACATTACTGGAGGACCTTAATGACAGATGAAAGAATCCATGAACTTAAGAATGAAGGAAAGTTATATGGCTCAAAATAGCCTGAAGTTAAAACTCTCCTGCAGGTCCTCCCGACCATTCTTTGCAAAACAAAGAACACTCTCACCTGAAGAAAAAAAAAAAATGGATATTAAAATTGATTATGCCCAGCTCCCAGCCAGTCCAGCCTCTGGCCAATCTCCACAATTCCTTGCCCCAGCTGTTTAAGAGAAAACGACTCCTAACAATCTTGGAGAAGAAAAGGCCCCCTTAAAACAGTAACTTTCCACATATATGCCTATATGTACTTACTCTGAAGGAAATGGCAACCGACTTCAGTATCCTTGCCTGGAAAATCTCATGGACAGAGGAGTCTGGAACGCTACAGTCCATGTGGTCGCAAAGAGTGGGACACGACTGAGTGACTTAACATTAACACTTTTCTTGAGTTAGTGAAACAGCTCACTCATCTGATTGCTGCCCCTTCTCACCTCATTAAAGGTGATCTGTTCCTGTAAAGTGCTGGTCTCCTTTTTCTGAACCTTGCCTTCTCTAACTCCCTTACCCTACAAAGGATACATTAATAGAAATTACCCAACCTTAAGATAAGAGAGAAAAAATATTGATGTGTAGAAAATATAGTCTCAGGGACTCACAGAAAAATATGAAAAGACCTAATATACATGTCATCAGAGTATCATAAAGCAAGAAAAGAAAGCTAAGGCAGACAAATTACTTGGAAAAATAATGATTGAAAATTTCTCAAGTTAGTGTAAGAGGGTATATTTACAGATTCAAGATGTGCAAACCATGTCCAGGGACATTATATTCAAGCAACTACAAACCAAAGATAAAATTTTTTATAGCATCTAGAGAAAACATTATTTATATACAGAGAACACTGAATGATTGCTAACTTCTTGCCAGAAATAGCAGAAGCCAGAAGACCAGCCTTTAGAAAGCACTGAAGGAGAAGCAAGAAGAGCATTAGATCACATAAGGCTTTGTAGGCCCTGATGTAGCTTAGTCTATGAAGGGAATCTAAGTAAGGATTTTGAGCAGAGGAACAACCCCAATAGCTCTCCATGGCCACCAGAAGGCACAAGAATGGAAGCCTTTCGGAGTAATCTAGGCTAGAATTGATAATGTCTCAGTTCAGGGTAATAGTGGTAAATGTTAAACATGAAGGAATTTGAGACATATTTAGATTCTATTGTTGATCTCTAAAATCATTTCATTTTATGCACTCTCAACCTTCTTTTTTTATTTAAATGTATTTATTTTAATTGGAGGCTAATGACTTTACAATATTGTATTGGTTTTGCCATACATCAACATGAATCTGCCATGGGTGTACATGTGTTCCCCATTCTGAAACCCTCCCCCTTCCCTCCCTGTGCCATCCTTCTGGGTCATCCCAGTGCACCAGCCCCGAGCATCCTGTATCATGCGTCAAACCTGGACTGGTAATTCATTTATTACATGATATTATACATGTTTCAATCTTCTTAGTTTAATCTTTCTTGAACATTGTTTGAAAAGACTTTTAAAAGAGATGTGGAGAATAATCACAAGTAAAAAACAATGGACCAAAGGTTCATTTTAGGTCAAATAGTTGTTGGAATTGGAGTAACAAATAAAAAATAGCCTATATTATAGAAAAACCCCTGTAATCTTAACATGAATATTTTTCCATTATCTTAAAAGCATTTCAAAGAAAAAAGCAACCAAATTATATAACTGATTAGATGTAGAGTGCAAGAGAAAGGGAAGAGGTGAAAAAGCCAGTGATCTTCAGTCTTAAAGAGAACAGTACTATTTAAAGTATATATATAATGACTTAGGTGCTAGAGCAATTATAGGATAATGCAGATGGTGACTGCAGCCATGAAATTAAAAGACGCTTACTCCTTGGAAGAAAAGTTATGACCAACCTAGATAGTATATTCAAAGGCAGAGACATTAATTGCCGACTAAGGTCCGTTTAGTCAAGGCTATGGTTTTTCCTGTGGTCATGTATGAATGTGAGAGTTGGACTGTGAAGAAGGCTGAGCGCTGAAGAATTGATGCTTTTGAACTGTGGTGTTGGAGAAGACTCTTGAGAGTCCTGTGGACTGACAGGAGATCCAAATAGTCCATTCTGAAGGAGATCAACCCCGGGATTTCTTTGGAAGGAATGATGCTAAAGCTGAAACTCCAGTACTTTGGCCACCTCGTGCGAAGAGTTGACTCATTGGAAAAGACTCTGATACTGGGAGCGATTGGGGGCAGAGGGAGAAGGGTCTGACAGAGGATGAGATGGCGGGATGGCATCAATGACTCGATGGACGTGAGTCTGAGTGAACTCCAGGAGTTGGTGATGGACAGAGAGGCCTGGCGTGCTGCGATTCATGGGGTCGCAAGAGTCGGCCACGACTGAGCTACTTAACTACTTATATATAAGTATATATAAGTACTATATATAATATAATAAGTATTCTAATACTATATATATAATATATATAAAAGTGTATATATATATATATAGTACAAAGTATATATAATGACTTAGGTGCACAGAGCAATTATAGGAGAGGCCTCAATGGCCTATTAGTTTGATTCCAAGAGATTTCTCAGTAACCTACCTTTGTTCCAGTTTAGGAATGGATTAGGGGTGGGCTATGTTAACCAGAGAGGCTGAGTCTTTATCCCTGTAGTCTTTTTATATGTTGATGAAGTACAGATGAGTAGGTTCAGCTTTTATCAAAAGCATCCAGTGTGTAGAACTGCTTCAGTAGTAAACAGCAATGCTTAGAAGGGAACATTTGATTTTCCGCGTGTTCTGATGAGGCTCTTCCTCACTAAGATAAAATAATCTCAATAATGCATTCACTGTGATGATTTTGAAATTTGGAAACTTGACCTCTACCTAACTTTGAACATGTGATTGATCTCTGTTCAATATGCAGACCTTGATGGTATCTTTCTGCATTTCTGTATGCTTATATAAGCAAATGATTTTATTTTCCAAGCATATGATCTTCTCTGTAATCTGAGCTTCCTCTTAACTTTTTTCAGTTCTGTAAATACTGACATTGAGTAGAGAGTAATAACAGGGGAGCCGATGTGAACTCTCCACACACATTATATCTAAATCAAACCTAGACAGTGTATTAATAATCAGAGACATCACTTTGCTGAAAAGGTCCTTGTAGTCAGTGCTATGTGTTTTTTAATTAATTTATTTATTGTAATCAGAAGCTAATTACTTTACAATATGGTGGTAGTTTTACCATACATTGACATGAATTAGTCATGCGTCTACATGTGTCTCCCATCCCGAAACCCCTTCCACCTCCCTTCTCATTCTATCCCTCTCGGTTGTCCCAGTGCACCAGCACTGAGTGCCCTCTTTCATGCATTCAACTTGGGCTGTTCATCTATTTCACATATGGTAATATACATGTTTCAAAGCGATTCTCTCAAATCATCCCACCTTCGCCTTCTCCCACAGAGACCAAAAGTCTCTTCATATCTGTGTCTCTTTTGCTGTCTTGCATATAAGATCATTGTCATCATCTTTCTAAATTCCATATATATGCATTAATATAGTGTATTGATGTTTCTCTTTCTGACTTACTTCACTCTGTACAAGAAGCTCCAGTTTCATCCTCCTCATTAGAACTAACTCAAAGGAGTTCTGTTTAATAGCTGAGTAATTTTGCATTGTGTATATGTACCACAGCTTTCTTATCCATTTGTCCACCAATGGATATCTAGGTTGCTTTGATGTCCTAGCTATTGTGAACAGTGTTGTGATGAACACTGGGGTACACCTGTTCCTTTCAACTCTGGTTTCCTTGGTGTGTCTGCCCAGCAGTGAGATTGCTGGGTCCTATGGCAGTTCTATTTTCAGCTTTTAAAGGAATCACCATGCTGTTCTCCATAGTGGTTGTACTAGTTTGCATTCCCAGCAACAGTGTAAGAGAGTTCCCTTTTCTCCACACCCTCTCCAGCATTTATTGTCTGTAGACTTTTTGATAGAAGCCATTCTGACCAGATGGAGAAGGCAATGGCAACCCACTCCAGTATTCTTGCCTGGAAAATCCCATGGATGGAGGTGCCTGGTAGGCTGCAGTCCATGGGGTCTCAAAGAGTCGGACACAACTGAGCAACTTCACTTCCACTATTCACTTTCATCCATTGGAAAAGGCAATGGCACCCCACTCCAGTGTTCTTGCATGGAGAATCCCAGGGACAGTGGAGCCTGGTGGGCTGCCGTCTATGGGGTCACACAGAGTTGAACACAACTGAAGTGACTTAGCAGCAACAGCAGCATTCTGACCAGAGTGTGATGGTGCCTCACATTGTGGTTTTGATTTACCTTTCTCTGATAATGAATGATGTTGAGCATCTTTTCATGTGTTTACTATGTCTTCTTGGAGAAGTGTCTGTTTAGTTCTTTGGCCCATTTTTGATTGGGTCAATCATTTTTCCAGTATTGAGCTGCATGAGCTGCTTGTATATTTTTGAGATTAATTCTTTGTCAATTGCTTTGTTAGCTATGATTTTCTCCCATTCTGAAGACTGTCTTTTCACCTTGCTTATATTTTCCTTCACTGTGCAAAAGCTTTTAATTAGCTCCCGTTTATTTTTCCTCTTATTTCCATTACTCTGGGAGGTAGGTCATGGAAGATCTTCCTATGATTTATGTCAGAGAGTGTTCTGCCTATGTTTTCTTCTAAGAGTTTTATAGTTTCTGATCTTATATTTAGATCTATACTTCATTTTGAGTTTTTTTTTTTGTATGGTGTTAGAAAGTGTTCTAGTTTCATCCTTCTATAGGTGCTTAACCAGTTTTCCCAGCAGCACTTGTTATAGAGATTGTCTTTTCTCCACTGTATATTTTTGTCTCCTTTGTCAAAGATAAGATACCCATAGGTGTATGGATTTATCTCTAGGCTTTTTATTTTGTTTCATAGATCTATATTTCTGTCTTTGTGTGAGGGCCATTCTGTCTTGAGGACCATAGCTTTGTAGTATAGTCTGAAGTCAGGCACATTGATTCCTCCAGTTCCATTGCTCTTTCTCAAGATTTCCTTGGCTATTCTAGGTTTTCTGTGTTTCCAAACAGATCATGAAATAATTTGTTCATGGTTATGTGAAAAATACCATTGGTAGCTTGATAGAGTTTGCATTGAATCTATAGATTGCTTTGGGTAGTATACTCATTTTCACTATATTGATTCTTCTTATCCATGAACATGGTATATTTCTTCATCTATTTGTGTCATCTTTGATTTCTTTCATCAGTGTTTTATAGTTCTATATATATAGGTCTTTTGTTTCTTTAGGTAAATTTATTCCTAAGTATTCTATTCATTTCATCACAATAGTGAATGGGATTGTTTCTTTAATTTCTCTTTCTGTTTTCTCATTGTTAGTGTATAGGAATACAAGGGATTTCTGTGTATTACTTTTATATCCTACTACTTTGCTATATTCATTGATTAGCTCTAGTAATTTTCTGATGGTATCTTTAGGGTTTTCTATGTACAGTATCATACCATCTGCAAACAGTAAGAGCTTTACTTCTTTTCTGATCTGAATTCCATTTATTTCTCTTTTT
Source organism: Madoqua kirkii (assembly GCA_006408675.1). Classification (NCBI taxonomy): domain Eukaryota; kingdom Metazoa; phylum Chordata; class Mammalia; order Artiodactyla; family Bovidae; genus Madoqua; species Madoqua kirkii. The sequence goes on along the minus strand of SJYC01047159.1, from coordinate 16,193 downwards.
CTCTGACTGCTGTAGCTAGGACTTCCACAACTATGTTGATTAATAGTGGTGAAAGTGGATGCCCTTGTCTTGTCCCTGATCTTAGGGGGAATATTTCAGTTTTTCACCACTGAGAATAATGTTTGTTGTAGGCTTATCATATATGGCCTTTACTATGTTGAGGTAGGTTCCTTCTATGCCCATTTTTTGAATAGCTTTAATCATAAATGTATGTTGAATTTTGTCAAAGGCTTTCTCTGCATCTATTGAGATTATCATGTGGTTTTTATCTTTCAATTTGTCAATATAGTGTATCACACTGATTAATTTGCATATATTGAAGAATCCTTGCATTCCTGGAATAAACCCAACTTGATCATGATATATAAACTTTTTGATGTTGTTGTTGAATTCTGTTTTGCAATATTTGGTTGAGGAGTTTCACATCTATGTTCCTCAGTGATACTGGCTTGTAGTTTTCTTTTTGTGTATTGTCTTTGTCCGGTTTTGGTATCAGGGTGATGGTAGTCTTGTAGAATGAATTTGGAAGTGTTCCTTCCTCTGCAATTTTTTGGAAGAGTTTTACAAGTATAAGCATTAGCTCTTCACTAAATGTTTGACAGAATTCTCCTGTAAAGCCATCTTGTCCTGGGGTTTTGTTTTGTGGGAGATTTTTGATCACAGCTTCAATTTCAGTGCTTGTACAGTGTTCTGCCTATGTTTTCTTCTAAGAGTTTTATAGTTTCTGATCTTATATTTAGATCTATACTTCATTTTGAGTTTTTTTTTTTGTATGGTGTTAGAAAGTGTTCTAGTTTCATCCTTCTATAGGTGCTTAACCAGTTTTCCCAGCAGCACTTGTTATAGAGATTGTCTTTTCTCCACTGTATATTTTTGTCTCCTTTGTCAAAGATAAGATACCCATAGGCGTATGGATTTATCTCTAGGCTTTTTATTTTGTTTCATAGATCTATATTTCTGTCTTTGTGTGAGGGCCATTCTGTCTTGAGGACCATAGCTTTGTAGTATAGTCTGAAGTCAGGCACATTGATTCCTCCAGTTCCATTGCTCTTTCTCAAGATTTCCTTGGCTATTCTAGGTTTTCTGTGTTTCCAAACAGATCATGAAATAATTTGTTCATGGTTATGTGAAAAATACCATTGGTAGCTTGATAGAGTTTGCATTGAATCTATAGATTGCTTTGGGTAGTATACTCATTTTCACTATATTGATTCTTCTTATCCATGAACATGGTATATTTCTTCATCTATTTGTGTCATCTTTGATTTCTTTCATCAGTGTTTTATAGTTCTATATATATAGGTCTTTTGTTTCTTTAGGTAAATTTATTCCTAAGTATTCTATTCATTTCATCACAATAGTGAATGGGATTGTTTCTTTAATTTCTCTTTCTGTTTTCTCATTGTTAGTGTATAGGAATACAAGGGATTTCTGTGTATTACTTTTATATCCTACTACTTTGCTATATTCATTGATTAGCTCTAGTAATTTTCTGATGGTATCTTTAGGGTTTTCTATGTACAGTATCATACCATCTGCAAACAGTAAGAGCTTTACTTCTTTTCTGATCTGAATTCCATTTATTTCTCTTTTTCTCTGACTGCTGTAGCTAGGACTTCCACAACTATGTTGATTAATAGTGGTGAAAGTGGATGCCCTTGTCTTGTCCCTGATCTTAGGGGGAATATTTCAGTTTTTCACCACTGAGAATAATGTTTGTTGTAGGCTTATCATATATGGCCTTTACTATGTTGAGGTAGGTTCCTTCTATGCCCATTTTTTGAATAGCTTTAATCATAAATGTATGTTGAATTTTGTCAAAGGCTTTCTCTGCATCTATTGAGATTATCATGTGGTTTTTATCTTTCAATTTGTCAATATAGTGTATCACACTGATTAATTTGCATATATTGAAGAATCCTTGCATTCCTGGAATAAACCCAACTTGATCATGATATATAAACTTTTTGATGTTGTTGTTGAATTCTGTTTTGCAATATTTGGTTGAGGAGTTTCACATCTATGTTCCTCAGTGATACTGGCTTGTAGTTTTCTTTTTGTGTATTGTCTTTGTCCGGTTTTGGTATCAGGGTGATGGTGGTCTTGTAGAATGAATTTGGAAGTGTTCCTTCCTCTGCAATTTTTTGGAAGAGTTTTACAAGTATAAGCATTAGCTCTTCACTAAATGTTTGACAGAATTCTCCTGTAAAGCCATCTTGTCCTGGGGTTTTGTTTTGTGGGAGATTTTTGATCACAGCTTCAATTTCAGTGCTTGTACTGGCTTGTTCATAATTTCTATTTGTTACTGGTTCAGTTTGGGAAGATTGAACTTTTCTAAGAATCTTTATATAGGGTGAGATTTGTGCTGAGTCTTTTCCTTGTTTGTTTTTTTGTTCTCTGATGGCAAGGCTGAGTGAGATGATAATCTGGTCCACTGATGATTGGGTTTCTATTTATATTTTGTTTTTTGTTTAGATGAGACATCCTGCACAGTGTGCTACTTGTGGTTAGGTGAGTTACATAGAGAAGAGAAGAGGGAGGAGGGAGGTAAATGTGACCTGGGGAAGAAAAGGGAGAGTCAAAAGGGGTGAGAGCAATCAAGCCAATAATCACATCCCTAAGTGAAAATAGGTACTGAAGATTAGATTCATAAAGGTACAAAATTGATAACAAATACCATAAAGCAGATTAAACATCTAGAATAGAGGTTAAACTTTCAAAAATACAATAACAGATAAATTTTAAAATCAATATAAAAACCAAAATCAGTCACAAAAAATTTTTTTAATATATATGAAATTTGCTTTAAAAATAGGGTCTTTTTTTGCAAGGTAATAGTAGGCTATAAAAACTAAAAGAAGTAATAAAGAACTTAAGTTTTAAAAACAAAATTAAAAAGTAATAGTAGTGAAAGTATATCTAGGAATTTCTCTTGAGCTGTTGTGGGCAGTGTGGGGTCAGTTCAGTTTTAGATAGTTCCTTGTTTCAGCTTGTACTTGTCCTCAAGGTCTATCGGCCCCTTCCAATGCTTAGTCAATGTTAACTACAGGGTTTTAATATATTGCGCCTGTCACTTCCACAGCGGTTCCCTCTTCTTTGTCTATTTTGGCTTCCTCCTTTTGCAAGTTTCTTCAGAGTATAATTTCTGCCGTGACACAAGGGGTGCTGAAGGTGGTCACTTATTTGGGTTCACTTGTTCTGTTGTGTTGTGGGGAGGGACAAACACTGCAAACAAATATCACTGTCATGTGTGGGGAGTGCTCACAGTGTATGGACACATTGGGCTTGCCACAGCTCACAACAGCATGTGCTTTACAGGTCTAGACTGCTCAGGCACCAGGTGGTCCCTGCGTTTCATGCACTTCCCAGGTCTAAGCCACTTAGGTTCTCAGGTACTCTGCCAGGGCACAGACTTAACTGGGCATGTGTTTGGTGCCCTTCCCAGGTCCGAGCTGCTCAGGAGACCAGGTGCTTGGTGAGCTCACAGTCTAGGTAGGCAGAGCGTCTTAAACACTTCCCCAGTCCCCACCGGATTTGTGGGTGTACCTCAACAGCACCTTCTCAAGTGTGCTGTGTGTCTCTGGGGTGCTGATCTGAGGCTGCGACCCTCCTGGCAGATGTCAACCATCCAGGAGCCCAGGAAGACGTGGTCAGCACTGGGAGCCTGCTCACGGTTTGGGGAAAATGCTGGCTCTGGGACCAAGATTGTAGCAACCCCTTGCCTTCCGACTCCAGCTGTCACACACCTGCGTCTCTGCCTTGGGAGCTGGGGGAGGAGGGGCCTGCGCACAGCTGGTTAGCTCTCCTTTGGTGTTCACTCAATCTTTTGTTCTGTGACTGGGCCAGGCTGTACATTAGAGCCTTTTGCACTTTCATAGATAAGTTCTTTCGTTTTTTTCCTAACTGGTGATCCCACAGTTTGGGTTGCTATCTCATGTTAGCTCCCTCAGATGTCCTCAGGGTGTTTAGGCCCCGTCCTTATCCTAAGCAACGATTATGCAGCCCACGCCTCCCTGTCCAGCTCCTGCTCACTGGTTGTGGACGTGAGCATCTGGGCTTCTTCTCCATTGGCAATTGCAGTTAGGCACTATTCTGTTTGTTTGTTTGTTTGTTTGTTTGTTTGTTTTTTCCTCCTGATTGTGTACCCCTTTGAAATTCAAAAACTCCCTACAGACCCTCCTGTGAGAGGTTTCCTACTGTGTGGAAACTTCTCCTTCACAACTCCCTCCCCAGGTCAGGTCTCCATCCCTCTCTTTGGTCACTCCTTTTGTCTTCTTTATTTTGCCCTACGTCCTTTCAAAAAGAATGGGCTGCCTTTCTGGGTGCCTGGTGTCCTTTGCCAGCATTCAGAAGTTGTTTCGTGGAAGTTGACCAGCGTTCAAATGAGCTTTTGATGAATTTGTGGGGGAGAAAATTGTCTCCCCATCCTATCGCTCTGCCATCTTGGGACCACCTCTCTCAAAGCTATGTTTTTCCAGTTATCATGAGATATGAGAGCTGGGCCATAAAAAAAGGCTGAGCATTGAAGAATTGATGCTTTCAAACTGTGGTGCTGGAGAAGACCATTGAGAGTCCCTTGGACAGCAAGCAGATCAAACCAGTCAATCCTAAAGGAAATCAACCCTGAATATTCATTGGAAGGACTGATGCTGAAGCTGAAGCTTCAATACTTTTGCCACCTGATGAGAAGAGCTGACTCACTGAAAAACAAACAGACAAATAAACAAACAAACCGATGCTGGAAAAGATTGAGGCAGAAGGAGGTGACAGAGGATGAGACAGATGACATAACTGACTCAATGGACATGTTGTTCAGTCACTCTGTCAGGTCTGACACTTTGAAACCCCATGAACTGCAACCAACCAGGGTTCCCTATCTTTCACTGTCTCCTGGAGTTTGACTCAAACTCATGTCCATTGAGTCAATGATGTCATCTCATCCTCAGTCACCCCCTTCCCATCCTGCCTTCAGCCTTTCCCAGCATCAGGGTCTTCCAGTGGGACAGTTCTTTACATCAGGTGGCCAAAGTATTGGAGTTTCATCTTCAACATCAGTTCTTCCAACGAACACTCAGGACTGATCTTCTTTAGGATGGACTGGTTGGGCCTCCTTGCAGCCCAAGGGACTCTCAAGAGTCTTCTCCAAAACCACAGTTCAAAAGCATCACTTCTTTGGAACTCAGCCTTCTTTACGGTCCAACTCTAACATGCATACACAATTACTGGGAAAACCACAGCTTTGACCAGAAGGACCTTGCATATAAATTAGCATGCAAGATGGACAGTCCATTGGCAATGTAATGTCTCTGCTTTCTAGTATTCTGTCTAGATTTGTCATAGCTTTCCTTTCATGGCTGCAGTCACCATCTACAGTGATTCTGGAGCCCAAGAAAAGAAAATCTGTTACAATTTTCATTTTTCCACCATCTATTTTCCATGAAATTATGAGAAAAGATGCCATGATTTTAGTTTTAAGTCAGCTTTTTCATGCACCTCTTTCACTTTCATCAAGAGGCTCTTTAGCTCCTCTTCACTCTCTGCCATCAGGATGGTGTCATCTGTATATCTGAGTTTATTGATATTTCTCCCTGCAATCTTGATTCCAGCTTGTGCTTCATCCAGTCTGGCATTTCACATGATGGAGTCTGCATAGAAGTCAAATAAGAAGGGTGACAATATACAGACTTAACATAATCCTTTCCCAATTTTGAACCAGTCCGTTGTTCCTGTTTGGCTCTAACTATTGCTTCTTACCTGCTTACAGGCTTCCCAAGAGGCAGGTGATGTGGTTTGGCATTCCCATCTCTTTAGGAATTTTCCACAGTTTGTTGTGATCCACACTGTCTAAGGTTTTAGAGTAGCAGAAGTAAATGTTTTTCTGGAATTCCTTTGCTTTCTCTGCGATCCAAAGAATGTTGGCAATTTCATTTCTGGTTCCTCTGCCTTTTCCAAACCCAGATTGTACATCTTGAAATTCTCAGTTCATGTACTACTAAAGCCTAGCTTGAAGAATGTTTTTTTCTGCCTTTTTTTAATATAAATTTATTTAGTTTAATTGGAGGTTAATTACTTTACAATATTGTATTGGTTTTGCCATACATCAACATTGGTTTGGAGTATAACCTTCTAGCATGCTAAATGAGCACAACTGTATGATAGTCTGAACACTCTTTGGCATTTCCCTTCTTTGGGACTGGAATGAAATCTGATGTCTTCTGGTCCTGTGGCCACAGCTGAGTTTTCCAAGCTTGCTTATATATTAAGTGTAGCACTTTAACAGGATCACCTTTTAGGATTTGAAATAGTTCAGCTGGAATTCCATCATCTCAACCAACTTTGATCACAGTAATGATCCTAAGGCCCACTTGACTTCCCACTCCAGGATGCCTCGCTCTAGGTTAGTGACTAAACTATTGTGGTTATCCCAGTCATTAAGACCTTTTCTGTATAATACTTCTATGTATTTTTGCTGCCTCTTCTTAATTTCATCTGCTTCCATTAGGTTCTTATGTTAAACCAGTCATGTGTTGTTTGCATTTGGGTTGTTTCCATGTCTTAACTATTGTGAATAGAACTGTTATGAACATTGGGGTGCGTGTATGTTTATGAATTAGTGTTTTCATCCTAAAGCTCTACTGAAAGATCTTATCTCCAAATAGTGTTACATCCTGAAGTGCTAGAGTACCTCAGATTTCAACATATGAGTTTGGAGAGGACAGAATTCACCTCAATTCAGTAGCTCTTTTTTGAGATATAATTAACATAACACAAAATTTATCATTTTAATGTCTATGATTCATAAAGTCTATAGCTATCATCACTATCTAATTTCAGAATGCTTACATCACTCCAAAAAGAAACCTCTTCTCCTTTAGCACTCACTCTTCATTCTCTCGGCTCCCCTGCTGCTGCTACTAAATTGTGCCAGTTGTGTCCAACTCTGTGCGACCCCACAGATGGCAGCCCAACAGGCTCCTCTGTCCCTGGGAGTCTCCAGGCAAGAACACTGGAGTGGGTTGCCATTTCCTTCTCCAATGCATGAAAGTGAAAAGCAAAAGTGAAGTTGCTCAGTCGTGTGCAACTCTTAGCGACCCCATAGACTGTAGCCTAACAGGCTCCTCCATCCAGGGGATTCTCCAGGCAAGAGTACTGGACTGAGTTGCCATTGCCTTCTCTGCTCACTCCCTTAAGCTCTGCCAAATACTTGTCTACCTTTTGTCTCTATAGAGATGACATTTCATATAAATTATAGCATACAGGATGGACAGTCCTTTATGTCTGGCTTCTTTTCCTTAGCATAATGTTACCAAAGTTCATCCACATTGTAGAATGTGTCAGTACATCATTCTTCTTGGTCGCTAAGTAGTACATCATTTTGGAGAAGGCAATGGCACCCCACTCCAGCACTCTTGCCTGGAAAATCCCATGGACGGAGGAGCCTGGCAGGCTGCAGTCCATGGGGTCGCTGAGTCGGACATGACTGAGCGACTTCACTTTCACTTTTCATTTTCATGCGTTGGAGAAGGAAATAGCAAATCACTCCAGTACTCTTGCTTGGAGAATCCCAGGCACGGGGGAGCTTGGTAGGCTGCCGTCTATGGCGTCGCACAGAGTCGGACACGACAGAAGCGACTTAGCAGCAGGACACATTTGGGCTTCTCAAGTGGTGTGAATGGTAAGAACCCACCTGCCAATTCAGGAGACATAATAGACGCTGTTTTGATGTCTGGTTGGGAAGATCCCCTGGAGGAAGGCATGGTAACCCACTTCAGTATTCTTCACTGGAGAATCCCATGGACAGGGGAGTCTGGCAGTCTACAGCTCATAGGGTCGCAAAAAATCGGACATGACTGAAGCAACTTAGCATACACATACATAGTTGCCATTTATGAACAGACCACATTTTGCTTATCCAATCATCCATTGAGTTGTTTCACTTTGGGGTTTTTATGAATAATGCTGCTGTGCACATTCACGTGCATGTGTTTGTAGGAAGATACACTTTTCTGTTCTCTTAGGTATATGATTGAGAATGAGCTGCTGCATCACATAGGCACTCTAATTTTGGGGAAACTATCAACTTTTTTTCAAACAGCTACATCATTTCACATTCCTACCAGCAATTTATTACTGTTCTAATTTCTCCACATCCTCCTATTGCTTGTCATTTTCTACTAAAATAATTATAGTTACCTCAGTAGGTGGGAAGTAGTATGCCATTGCAGTTCCGATTTGTGTTTCTCTAAAACTAATGATGCTGAGAATCTTTTCATGTACCTACTGGCAATTTGTACACCTTTTTTATCAAACATTTTTTACTTTCCTTTCACACTTAATATAAGCAGAAATGCTTGTTCTAATATTAGAAAATTTACAACTCTTTTCATAATGCTCTTTATGTTGTTATATACAAAATTATTTGCCTATTTTAAGATCATGAAGGAATTATTTTACATGTGTCACTCTTTTTTTTTTTAACCTTTCCCATGTAGATCTATAATCACTTCAGATTTCTTTTCCATAAATGTAAGCTAGGAGTCCAGTTACAATTTTTCCATGTCAGCTCAGTTCAGTCACTCAGTTGTGTCCGACTCTTTGTGACCCCATGAACCCCAGCACACCAAGCCTCCCTGTCCATCATCATCTCTCAGAGTTTACTCAGACTCACGTCCATCGAGTCAGTGATGCCATCGAGCCATCTCATCCTCAATCGTCCCCTTTTCCTCCTGCCTCCAATCCCTCCCAGCATCAGAGTCTTTTCCAATGAGTCAACTCTTCGCATGAGATGGGCAAAGTACTGGTGTTTCAGCTTCAGCATTAAAGAAATTCTTCCCTCCAAAGAAATCCCAGGGCTTATCTCCTTTAGAATGGACTGGTTGGATCTCCTTGCAGTCCAAGGGACTCTCAAGAGTCTTCTCCAACACCACAGTTCATCAACTCTTCACAGTCCAACTCTCATATCCATACATGACCACAGGGAAAACCATAGCTTTGACTAGACAGACCTTTGTTGGCAAAGTAATGTCTCTGCTTTTTAATATGCTGTCTAGGTTGGTCATAACTTTCCTTCCAAGGAGTAAGCGTTTTTATAATTTCATGGTTGCAATTACCATCTGCAGTGATTTGGAGCCAAAAAAAAAAATACAGTCTGACACTGTTTCCCCATCTATTTCCCATGAAGTGATGGGACCGGATGCCATGATCTTCATTTTCTGAATGTTGAGCTTTAAGCCAACTTTTTCACTCTCCTCTTTCACTTTCATCAAGAGGCTCTTTTGTTTCTCTTCACTTTCTGCCATAAGGGTGGTGTCATCTGCATATCTGATATTATTGATATATCTCCCGGCAATCTTGATTCCAGCTTGTGTTTCTTCCAGCCCAGCATTTCTCATGATGTACTCTGCTTATAAGTTAAATAAGCAGGGTGACAATATACAGCCTTGATGAATTCCTTTTCCTATTTGGAACCAGTCTGTTGTTCCATGTCCAGTTGTAACTGTTGCTTCCTGGACTGCATATAGGTTTCTCAAGAGGCAGGTAAGGGGCTCTGGTACTCCCATCTCTTGAAGAATTTTCCACAGTTTATTGTGATCCACACAGTCAAAGGCTTTGGCATAGTCAATAAAGCAGAAATAGATGTTTTTCTGGAATTCTCTTGCTTTTTTGATGATCCAGCAGAAGTACCCATTTCTTCATTTTATATGTGTTATAAATTCAATAGAAAACAAACTAAGATTTATAAATCAATAGATATTATGGAAATTATAGAAATCCTATTACCAATAGGATTATGGAAATCTTCTCAGAAGACATTGGGCACTTCCATAGACTGATAAATAGGTGTCTCATTTAAAAAGAAAACAGCCATGCATGTGTGCTTGGTCACTTCAGTCATGTCTGACTCTTTGTAACCCTCTGATCTGCAGCCTGCCAGGTTCCTCTCTCCATGAGATTCTCTAAGCAAGAACACTAGAGTGGGTTGCATGTTCTCCTCCAAGGGATCTTCCCCACCCAGGGATTGAACCCAGGTTTCCTGCATTGCAGGTGGATGCTTTACCACTGAGCCACCAGGGAAGCCTAAAACAAACATACAAATAGTTAAACCTTGCTGCTTACCATGCTCCAAAAAAGTTCACCAGTAAAGAAGCCTCGCTCATACATGCAGAGATATCAAACTCCACCCTATAATTAGTATTTTCAGAAATGGACTTCCCTAGTAGCTCAGCTGGTAAAGCTCCTGCCTGTAATGCAGGAGACCTGGGTTTGATCCCTGGGTTGGGAAGATTCCCTGGGGAAAAGAAAGTCTATCCACTCAGTATTCTGGCCTGGAGAATTCCTTGGACTCTGTAGTACATGGGGTCACAAAGAGTTGAACCCAACTGAGCAACTTTTACTCTCAGATACTGAAAAAAAATCATATTGAATCTGTGAAGAAAGAACATAATGATACACTTTTTTAAAATGTAAAGAACAAGAGCAAGTTATTAGAAATTAAAATATTATAGATTTTAAACATCAACAAAAACCTTAAAATACAAAGTCTGGAAAATATTCCCAAAAGTAGAACATAACAAACCAAATATCAGAAGTAAAACAGAAAAAAAAATTAAAACAATATTTTATTAAAGGGAGTTCCAGGGGAGGGTCAGGGAGATAAGAGAAAATTAAATTAAAACAAAAACTAACAGAAAAATATTCTGAAATTTTCCCTGACTTAAAGTACATGTGTTTACAGATCATAAATTTCTGACAAGTAGCCAAGTTAATGCATGAAAAACATCTGACAGCAAAGCCACAGGGATAAAAAAGAAAATACTAACATTTCCCAGTGTGTGCGTTACTCACTCAGTCGTGTCCAACTCTTTGCAATCTCATGGACTATAGCCCTCCAGGCTCCTCTGTCCTTGGAATTCTCCAGGCAAGAATACTGGAGTGGGTTGCCATTTCCTTCTCCAGGTCATCTCTCTGACACAGGGATCAAATCTGGGTCTCTTGAATTGCAGGCAAATACTTTACTGTCTGAGCTACTAGGGAGGCCTCAATATTTCCCAGAGAGAGAGAAAGAAAAATCAACAACACTGTATCAAGGACTCAAATATTATGGATTGTTCCATAGCAAAACTGGAAGGGGCATGGCAAGGGAGAAATGCCTTCAAAATTCTGAGAAAATCCAAACTTCTACATGCAATCTATAAGTATGAAGGTAGTGGGTGAAAATATATTTTCAAACATGTAACAACTCAGAAATTTACTTCCTAGATACTCTTTCTTATGCAGCTTTTGAAGAATCTATTCCAGCAAAAAATGAGAAAATAAATCAAAACAAAATCTTGGAATCAAAGTAATAAAGAGCAAAGGGAGGACCTAAGATTTGAGCATAAACTGTTTATTTCAGAATCACTGAAAAGAGAGGCTGGGAAGAAAGTCTCCAGGAATGACAGTGGAGAAATGTACGGAATTAAAACATCTGACATGTATGAGCATTAAGAAATAGATTGTTAAACCATGACAGAGTTTTGGAGCATGTAGCAAGAATCAACAATAGAAATGTAGAAAACTAAACAAACAAAACAAAAGAAGATAAAATTTTAATGCCATAAAAATTAAATCATTGGAAATAAGTATTTAAGCTCAGTAAATAATTATTTACAACTGAGCTTATCTTGGCTTGCAAAGATCAAGATTTGCTTAATCAAAATAGTGTTCATACTGAATACTAATTTAAGCAAACGAGTAAGATTCCTGCACTGTGAGGAAAGATAATACCACAAATAATGTAAAGGATAACACTCTAAACTCTATTCTCTCTTAATAGTAAGTCAATACGTGATGTTTAAAAATAATCAATATAAGTATAATAAGAATATTTTTGGAAACATATAGTGAAATATCATAAGACAGAGCTAAAGGAGTGGAAAATGGTTATTTTGGGTGAATGAGACCAAAGGGCGGGACTGAGGGGATCAAAATTTTAGGGTTTTCATTGAAATGTTTTCTGGATTATTTGACTTTTTTATTATTTGCTTGTACCAGTTTGATAAAAGAATATATTATTAAAAATAAAAGTTACATAAATAATAGAGGTTTAAATATGTCATTTAAAGTCTTAAAGAAAATTAATCACTAAAAATACATAAAATTAAATGAGACTGACCAATGGAGAAAGAGAGGAGAGGGAAAATGGGAGCTAGATTGATCAATTTTGTATCAGGAAATCAAAATATATGATTAGAGATAAAAATTCATGTGATATAGTGAGTGCATTCTCTCTTCAGAGTGACTAAGTTAATCAGAAAACCTCAACACAGAGTAACACTGAGATAGAAAAGGAAATAACCTGACTTCTTATAAATTCTTTTGTAAGGTTGAATTCTTGTTTACCTTCTGTCACTTCTATAATTATAATTATGTGTAATTAAGTTAGAACTAACAAATGAAAAGGTTGTGGCATAATTCACATCAGTGTGAAAAGATCCTCACAGTGCCCTAGGTAGAGACAGCAGGGGAGACAGAGGAGCCGCAGGCTTCAGAGACGCCTCTGAGTCTTCTCATTAGCTTGGCTCCCAGACTTGGAATAGATAGCCCTTTGATTATTTGAGTACATTCATGGATTTTTGGATATGAACTCCCTGAACTAGGGGAAGACAGACTGCTAAAATGCTTTTCTTAATAAAGAGAAATGGGGTTCTGGGGCAGTGAGAACAAGAATGCATGAAATGTGAGGAGTGATTTGAAGAGGGAAAGCATTAGACCAGAAAAGCCTGGGGGCTGGCAGGGTCATGCAGAGTCAGCCAAAAGAGGTTCCTGGTGGCAGGGGAAGGCAACAGACTTTAAGATCACAGTTATGTAACATTCGATATGAAATCCAGTCTATGTAGCCATACAGACATCCCTCTGTTAAATCTAAAATGTTAGAAAAAGTCTGCTGTGCAGCTTTCTTATGTGACTGATATTTTGAAGAAATCCAAGAAAAGAGACATGTTCTCTATAATTGATCAAGATGCAGTGGCGAACCAGAGGCTAGTCACAGTAGCTAAGTATAAGTGAGAATGACATTTGGGGAGGCGAAAAGTTGGAAGAAGAGGTGACCATCAGAAATTATAAGGCTTCCAAGAATATCCAAAGCTGTAAGAGAGACACGTGTGGGATAAGCATTGAAAGTTTCACCCAGGCCCTCAGACCCTTTTCCCGTTTCTGTATTCTCCTCTGCAGGCTTCTGCGTGCTCTGATTTCTTAGGGTCTTACCTCCTACTCTTTGGGGAGGACTTGCCCCAGGCTGCTGACCAGCTCTGAACTCACACAGAGAGAGCTGGATGCCCCGGAAGCTTGTGTGTCCACAGAGTGTCCCTTCACCAATAACTGACTGGTACAGCAAAATGAAAGCCCCGTTCGTTTACTTGGAATTGGGGCAGAATATACACAAACTTATAGTCCAGGATTCCCTTTTGGGTTAAGGCTAAACCACCCTCCATATGACTGCCTGGTCGCCATACTAGATGCCTTCTCTATTTCATCCTGCTTGTGCTTAGTCTCAGTACTGTCTGACTCGTTGCAGCCCCATGGACTGTAGCCCACCAGGCTCCTCTGTCCATGGGATTCTCCAGGCAAGAATACTGGAGTGGTTGCAGTGCCCTCCTTCTGGGGATCTTCCCATCCCAGGGATTGGACCCAGGTCTCCTACATTGCAAGCAGATTCTTTTCTGTCTGAGCCATCAAGGAAGCCCATAAATACTGGAGTGGGTAGCCTATCCCTTCTCCAAGTGATCTTCCTGACCGAGGAATCATACCTGGCTCTCCTACATTGCAGGCAGATTCTTTACCAGCTGAGTCACAAGGGAAGCCCCTTCCATCATGCTTACCCTACTCCTTTTCCTATTTCTCCTTGGAGAACTTGGAGAAGTTCCTAAAAAAATCACTTGCACATAAATTCTTTTCTTGGGATCTGCTTCTGGAGAACCAGTCCTAAAAGAAACACTAAAGCTATTTTAATGGAAATACTAAAGAGTGATCACACTAGATTGAAAGATTTGGGCATGCCAAGAGGAATACTTCTGTTGCATACAGACTTTCAAAAGCGTTCAAGTTGGTTATTATTGAATGCCAAGCAAAACTAAGTGTACCTTAAATATAAAGAGGAACTGAGAAGTTGTTCCAGAGCAAACACTGCTGATCAACAGAGAGAAAGCAGAAGACAGAGGAAGATGTGCTATTTGACCTGGGCACTGATAAATGAGTAGGAAGTGAAAATGTAGTATAAATACATCTCATACGAGGTGCTAGAATGTAAAATAGAAAACAATGTTAACCAGAGAAACATTAGGAAGTGATTGATATAGATCCTTAATTTCTCATTACAAGGGAATCAAAGTAAAAACAAAGACACTGGACTCTTGACAGGTGATTCTTTATTTCTGCCATATGATCAAATCCAGGGAAACAGAAGCTTAAATGAGACAGAATATCAACCACCAATAGTTCCACACTATCAGTGGCATCAAAAAATATCAAAGATCCTTCAAATACAGGTATTTTTTCAGTAAATAATAGCACTGAAGGAATGGTAGAGTTGCTAATGAGAAAAATGTACCCAATTCTCTATTTTTAAAGGGAAGAGAAGGGAAAGAGATGTCCTGGTTTTTAACAGGTGCTCAACTTCAACTCTGGACATCCAGTCCTTCAATCTCCAGAGACAGTGCATATACCTCCAGGGCCATTTTTACCTCCTCAGGACTTGGGAGACGCTACATGAGTTTCCTGCCTGTGAGCACTTGCTCACAGCCCTTGCGAACTTCCTGCAAGAGATAAAGGATGGTTTGTGAGGTTTCTTTCCAAACTAAAAGTATAAGTTTCCTTCAGGATGCCTACCAATGACAGTAAAGTTGGAATATCAAGACCCTCCATAGCACTGATGCAAAAAATTAAAAGATACTTTGTGCATCTCAGCAAAGTATTCATCTTAAGATCTGACCAGCACTGCTCTTGAAACAGCACTGTCAAATATACCTAGGGAACTTCTTCAGGATCAGCTGAAGGGGTGGATCTGATGTCTATGCAAAATCACAACATTCATTGTAGAAACATCTGTATCTATGGAACCCTCCTGTCTAAGGGCTTGGTCCATCTTGCTATAAAATAAGGAAATTAGAATTTGCCTTAAGAGCTCAACATGTACTTTGAGAGTAAAAGTGCTGATGCTGAAACTGATTTTAACAACTCAGAAATGAGTCCTGATACAAGTCAAACCTCATCCGTGTCAGCTGGGACAGTGCTCTGGAGCAGGTCACCATTTATAGAATGTGATAGAACACCTAAAGTGTGCCACTTACCCACTCACACTTGGGCACTTCTGGGTACCACATTCCATTCTCTGAGCAGATGATATTTGGAGAGCCAACCATACAAAAGCCAGAGTCACGTGGACAGTAACGTTTTCAGGCTCAACATACTGATCCTTGTCCACAAAAAAGTTCTATCTTTTACCTCTGGATTCAGATCAAAACTGTAATTGAAAGACAAATATGATAATTTTGTGATTCTCAGAATAAGATCATACAGTAGCAAAGAATATTGGTGGAGTGAGAAACACTAATGATAAATTATGTCTTCACGTATTGTATTATTATAATAAAAATTAATAATGATAATATTAATGTTATGGTATACATATCATCAGCTAAAACATTTTGTTGGAGATAAAAATTAGGTAAAGACAATTTATATGACTTGTCTAAGGTTGCATAGCCTTTGTGTGGCATCAGTTCAGTTCAGTTCAGTGGCTCAGTCGTGTCCGACTCTTTGCTACCCCATGAATCCCAGCACGCCAGGCCTCCATGTCCATCACCATCTCCCGAGTTCACTCAGACCCACGTCCATTGAGTCAGCCATCTCATCCTCGGCCATCCCCTTCTCCTCCTTTCCCCAATCCCTTCCAGCATCACAGTCTTTTCCAATGAGTCAAGTGTTCACATGAGGTGGCCAAAGTACTGGAGTTTCAGCTTTAGCATCATTCCTTCCAAAGAAATCCCAGAGCTGATCTCCTTCAGAATGGACTGGTTGTATCTCCTTGCAGTCCAAGGACTTCTCAAGAGTCTTCTCCAACACCACAGTTCAAAAGCATCAATACGTCAGCACTCAGCCTTCTTCACAGTCCAACTCTCACATCCGTACATGACCACAGGAAAAACCACAGCCTT
>SJYC01047154.1:0-14124 GCA_006408675.1 Madoqua kirkii | reverse complement strand
TCCCTTCTCCAGCAGATCTTCCCAACCCAGGAATCAAACCAGGGTCTCCTACACTGCAGGTGGATTCTTTACCAGCTTAACCATCAGAGAAGTCCTATAACACATGAATCAAATCCAGCCAGCTAGGACTTTCTGGTGGTCTAGGGACACATGACAGATTCATGTGGATGCGCAGCAAAACCAATACAATATTGTAAAGTAAGTAGCCTCCAGGGTTTTGTTTTGTTTTGTTTTGTTTTTGTTTGTTTTTTTGTTTTGTTTTTACCTGAAAACAATGGGATTTTTAAAAAAATCTCCATATTCCTAATGTAAGGGGCCTGGTTCCCATTCCTGGCCAGGAAAATCCCACATGCTAGATGGTGTATTGTACCCTCTCCCTGCAAAAAAATCTAGCCATCTGACTTTTTTTTATTGGGGGATGGGGTGATTAAAATTATACTGGAATACAACTACACCCATTTATGTATACACTGCTACTGGAGAGAATGGAGCAGTTTGGGGCCCATAAAGCAAAAAATTTTTACTACTTGGCTTGATACCAAAAAAAAAAATAAATAAAACCCACATTAAAAAATTAAAAATAAATAAAAATTGCCAAATTCTGTTCTACACCAAAAATGCATTCTTTTTACAAACTGCTAGGAAAATTAGCAAAAAAAAGATGAATGCTATCTACAGTTTTGGAAGTTTGTTTTGCTCCCACTATATACCAGGGCTAACTTGAAAATCAGTTCCAAAGCTTACCAGCACTAAAGCAAGAAAACATTCTTCCTCTGGGAATCAGAGCTGGAAATGAAGCCACTGGCAGGCTTATGGATGGAACCACACAGTACCTGGACTTTTTTCTCCACCTGGACCTGAGAACAACTCCACAGGGTAACAGAATCAATTATTTATTGTGAGTTGATACACAAACAAAATGACTACTCCCAACAGAACTATGAAGCAATTCATTTGGCTAACAACCAGTTTCAAATTCTAGACAACTTTCATTGCAACATAATGACAGATCCTAACATTAATAAGCTTCCATTTGGCCAAGATTACACACTCGCCCAGAAATAACCAAGGTGATGGATACATTGCGGAGAGCTTAGATTTTGTCATGCCCCAACTGAGAGACACAGGAGCTGTTTCCTATTGGAGAGTTGTTTGGCAGTTAGCTGGGGTGGATGAGAGGTGGAAGTCCTGGATAAAAAAAAAAAAAAAAGGACTGAGTGAACAACAGGATAAGGAACTTAAAGACTGGAGAGGCAGTAATGAAGGCTCCCCACACAGAAAAACAGACCCATGAACAGCAGAGGACAGAACCCTTGGGCTGCCTGAATAAAGAAGATGAAGGAGCAGGTTCAGTTCAGTCTCTCAGTCGTGTCTTACTCTTTGCAACCCCATGAACTGCAGCACCCCATGCCTCCCTGTTCATCTCCAACTCCCAGAGTCCACCCAAACCCATGTCCATTGTATTGGTGATGCCATCCATCCATCTCATCCTCTGTCATCCCCTTCTCCTCTTGCCCTCAATCTTTCCCAGCATCAAGGTCTTTTCAAATGAATCAGCTCTCCATATCAGGTGGCCAAAGTATTGGAGTTTCAGCTTCAACACTACAGAGGAGAAAGAAGGAGCGGGTGTCCCAAAAGAGACAACAACCAGACACTCATAGAGCTGTTGAATCTGAGAATCACAAGAAAGCCTTTAGGTGAAGCCATGATGATGGAGGAATGTGCAGAGTTTTAGGACAGGTTCTGAAGTCACCACTTACTACAGCAACCCATCACCTATAATAACTCGGCCATGATCTGGTGGGGTTTTCATTCTTATCCCCACAAACCCTTACACGCAAGACTTTCTTAAAGTGTTGTCATTAATGTTTGGCTAAGGGACTTGCCTGGTGGTCCGGGGCTAAGACTCTGTGCTCCCTAATGCAGGGTGAGGGGTTCAATCCTTGGTTAGGGAACTATATCCCATATGCCATAACTAAATATTCTAAATGCTACAGTGGAGATAGAAGATCTTCAATGAAGATCTTGCTTGGCAAAATAAATTAAAAACATTTGAACAAAGGTCTGTCTTCACCCTGAAACCCAAAGCATATTGTGTTGCTTCCCTTCATCTGCAAAGACTTCCCAGCTCCTCCTCCAGCCATAAAGACTGCATTCCAAGGCAGCCCATCTGCCTCACCCAAACCACACTCTACCTGCACTCCCAGCAACAATGGCTCCAGGTTTGAGACAGAGTAGCTGGGGATCTTTGATCTCCTTGGCTTCCTCATCAAAACAAAACATTTATCC
The DNA here is from genome assembly GCA_006408675.1 of Madoqua kirkii. Lineage (NCBI taxonomy): Eukaryota > Metazoa > Chordata > Mammalia > Artiodactyla > Bovidae > Madoqua > Madoqua kirkii. The sequence goes on along the minus strand of SJYC01047154.1, from coordinate 11,835 downwards.
AAAATTTTTCTCATTCACGGTGAAGAGAGTTGCAAATGAGGCAGCTTTGAAGACGTCTGGTCTGTACTCTTAACCCCATCAAAGTTCTCCCATGAAGACTTCATTAGGCTTGAATCTGGTAAAGCACAGACCTGAGGCTGGACACAGGGACCAAGGAATATGACTCTACCTGCCAGCTGTGTATAGTGTGTCATATCTACATGTGATGAGTTGTGTCTTGAATGCATCGTGCATTCGATACATACACTCCTTTTATCGCCATCCTCTATTTAACAGTCAACACAGTGCTGGGCATTGCCAGTTGCAGAAGGCACTGTCTTCAGGAGCCACAAATGGAGCAATCATGTCCTATATACCCCAGGCAAACTTCTCAGCATCACTTGCTCTAGTTCAGGAAAAAAAAAAAAAAAAAACTTCCAGTACAAAAAGACAAGCAGGCGAGAATGAAGGAATCAACACCCATCCACAATGCCTGTCCATGAGCACTGGTCAGAAGGAAAGCCCCAAGCTTATTTACTAGGTTGAATATTTTGATTTGGATTATTCACTGGAATTCTGCTTGCAAAACTCCTCTTGAGGTCCCCAGGAGTGTCCAAAAATGAGCAGACTCTCTTGCTGTCCTTATGGAAAGATTTATTCTTGAAACAGCAAGAGGGAGAGAAGAAGAAAAAGAAAAGTCATTTGAAGTCTTTTGGAAGCAAGATTTTGTATCTTTTGTATTTCATTCAATGGATGTTACAGATGATGAAAGATGTTCATCCATGAAGGTCAAGGGACCCCCAATTCTCCTGGGAGTCAAGACCTACATGGGAAGTGACTGGGTCAGGGCAGTGGGGGTGAGAGGGGCAAGGGTCGGAACTGGAGATGAAAGACCTTCCCTGGACAGCAATTGAACGGCCCAGCAGAAATAGTGGTAGACATTCAGTAGGTGGGGGTGCAGACCCAGGGCCCGTCTGAAGAATGTCAACCTGGTGAGTGCAGCGCCCTGGCAAGGGAGCTGCTAAGGATAAGTCCAGAAAGAACAAGATTAGAAATTTGACCTTGAGTTTCAGAAGCCTGGGGGATACCATGGAGGCAGCGACAGGGTAAGAGGTAGGTGGCTTGCAGAAGGCCCGATATGGAAGCAGAGGAATTACCCTGTATCATGTGAGAAAATGCATCTAGCAACTTCATCCTTTAAGAAAGTGAAAGTGAATCACTCAGTCATGTCCAACTCTTTGTGACCCATGGACTGTAGCCCACCAAGTTCCTCCATCCAAGGGATTCTCCAAGAAAGAATACTGGAGTGTGTTGCCATTTCCTTCTCCAAGGGATCTTCCTGACCCAGGAATTAAACCTAGGTCTCCCACGTTGTAGGCAGATGCTTTAACCTCTGCACCACCGGAGAAGCCCTTAAATACAAGAAAATATTTCTCTCGGAAAACCTCCTATAGAGACACAGAACTTCAGATCCAAGTACTAACATCAAAGGTTACAAGGGGGGAAGGCAAGCCACATTGAAATAAGAAGGGGGAAGAGATGGGAGATGGGAGACAAAAGGGGTGGCCTTACAGAGGTCACCTGACATCTACAGATACCCAGGCATTATGGGACTTTACCATGGGCTTTCAGAGAAGGGAAGATTGGAACTCGGCCCTACCAGAAATCAGACCAGACTAGAACCAGAATACAAGTTATCTGCCAAGAGGAGGTGATCAGTCTCCAATCCTCAGCTCAGGTTGTGGGCCCTTTGATCAGATTGCTGCAGCCAAGACCAGGGGACTAGTAAAACAGAGAAGGATAAGAAGGATTAAGGAAAGGAAAGAGAGAGGGAAGGGATACAGGTCACTAAAGCCTCTTATTCCTTATCAGTTGGGGCACTCTAGCCAGTTGTCCATGCCAGGAGGAGACCAGGAACAAAAGTGTCCCAGTTGCAGCCTCTGAGTCTGGTCCATTGGCAGGCAAGCTGGTCTCTGAGTACCCCTAGTGGTCAGGATGTCAGTTTCAGTGAAGAAGAGTCCTACCAGAGCCAACATTTGTTCCAGGAAAGCAGACCCCTTTCAGGGCCTGAAACTTGGCTCTTGTCTAACACTCAGAAATGAATTGTCTGAGGAGACACATGTGCTGACAAAGCAAGATATTTTATTGGGAAAGTGTGCTCAGGTGGAAAGCAACAGGGTAAGGGAACTCAGAAGAACATCCTTTAGGTAGACAGGAAAAAGCATCTCTCCCACCCAGAACAGATCACAGATAGGCAGTGGCTCAAACCAACACAGGGTAGGGAATACGAACGTAAGCAAGGACTTAGTCAGCTGGAAATGCAGGTCAAGGAACATACCCAATGGACATCAAAGAGAAATGGGTGTGCAGTAGAGGTCAGATGTGGAGATTTGAATAATGTGGAAACTGCAACCACCAGAGATCAGAACAGAAGGAGGAAGAACATTTATATGCAGAATATGATTTCAAAGGCCATGAGTCATACTTATGACTTGTCAGCTATGACTAGGAAGCAACCTAGAGGAGAGCATAAGATAGCACTGGTTTCTGCAAGCCAGGACATTCATTGATGTCACCTCCCCAGTCACCTTCTGAGTTCCCTTGTCTCTGAAGAGAGATCTGAGTCATCCAGGAAAAGGATGCAATTGCAACGCAGTTAAAGAGCACATCTCTGGTAACACAAAACCTGTTGAAAAAAATAAGAATAAAAAACTTCCACGAAATGTGTCCAGACTTGCATGTACTCTCGTCATTGGTCTCTGTCTCCTTGTACAACCCCACGGAATATTTTATCCCTGATTTGTGGAATTCAAGCTTTCCAGGGGTTCTCAGTTCACTCAGTCAGTTGTGTCCAACTCTTTGCAACCCCATGGACTGCAGCACTCCAGGCATCCCTGTCTATCACCAGTTCCCAGAGATTTCTCAAACTCATGTCCATTGAGTCAGTGATGCCATCCAAACGTCTCATCCTCTGTTACCCTTTCTCTTCATGGTTTCAATCTTTCCCAACATCCATGTCTTTTCCAATGAGTCAGTTCATCACATCATGGAGCCAAAGTATTTGAGTTTCAGCTTCAGCATTGGTCCTTCCAATGAATATTAAGGACTGATCTCTTGTAGGATAAACTGTTTGGATCGCCTTGTAGTCCAAGGGGCGTTCTCAAGATTCATCTCCAACATCACAGTTCAAATGCATCCATTCTTAGGGGCTCAGTCTTCTTTATGGTCCAACTCTCACATCCACACGACTATAGGAAAACCCATAGCTTTTATAGATAGACTTTTGCGGGCAAAGTAACATCTCTGCTTTTTAGTAAGCTGTCTAGTTTGTCATAGTTTTTCTTTCAAGGACCAGTAGCTCTAGAAACATCTTTAAGAAGGAAGTTTAATGATATTCCAATTTTGAAGTGTATTCTTCTTCTTCTTCTTTTTTTTTTTTCTTAAAGAGATGGAACTGTTCACTGATTACTTTTCAGTACAACCAGGAAAGAAAAGTGTAATAAATTTGCTAGGGCTCACTGGGCTTCCCAGGTGGGTACTAATGGTAAGGAACCTGCCTGACAGTGCAGGAGATATAGAGACATGGGTTTGATCCCTGAGTTGGGAAGATGCCTTGGAAGAGGGCACAGCACCTCATTCCAGTATTCTTGACTGGAAAATCCCATGGACAGAAGAACCTAGTGGGCTATGGTCCAGAGGGTCCCACAGAGTCATACATGACTGAAGCAGCTTAGCACAGCACACATGTCCTGAGTGTCAGCTGACTATTTTATGGGGGGGGGGGCGGTGTCACTTTTTAACCAAACAACACAAAACATACTCAATGGCAATTTGAGTCAAAATTATGCATGAAATATGTCTTGAACACTTAAAAATCACCTCAACTCCTTGGTGTTTTAGTAGAATCACTTTCCAAAGAAAAGCAGTCTTTGATCTTCACTCTTTCTTATCTCATCATGACATTCCAATTTCCCATAACGTGCCTTGAACATGCCATGAAAAGGTGAAAATCAAGCATGCAGTACTTATGATAGTAAACAATGAGTTAATGGGACATGTGATGGTACAGCCTATCAATATTTGGTGTCTCCTTAAGGAAAAGTAGCTTCCACATTTTAACCTGGAAAAGTCACTGGAACATCTGTTTAGAAAGGAAACTGTGGTTTTTGTTTCAGATAATTAGTACATATATTAAGAAGGTTGAACAAACTCAGCTATGTATAAATCCTCAGAACAATCAATAAAACTTCAGCTGGAGAGGAAATTTACTTTCCTTGTGCTTGACAAACTGTACCTTGAGAAACAAGAAATGTGGTAACCACCTCCACATGTTAAAAAAAAAAAGAAGAAGAAGAAGAAGAAACCCCCAAGCCCACCTCATACATTTCTGATTCAGATGAGCAACTATTTAGTCCTGCACATAAGAACGTAAGGGTGTGCTCTGAAGACTCTAACCTCTTTTTCTACTCATCACCAAGGTGAGGACAACATCACATGTGGCTCCAAGACCAAGAAAGGCAGACATGGCCCAGACAAGGGGACAGAGCCAGGCTGATGAACAGAGCAGGACAATGAGATGCCTGAAACACCTGGAGGTACCAGAGGCTGCAATTAGCAACCAGAAATCCACAGAGAAACAGGAACAAAGCTAACTCTTTATGAAGATCTTCTAAGAAACAGAGTGTGTTGTCTTCCCTGGTAGTCCAATGGATACAAATTGCTTGCCAATGCATGGGAGACAGGTTCAAGTCCCTGATCTGGGAGGATCCCACATGCTACAGAGTAATTGGTCTCATGGGCCACAACTATTGCACCCGTGGTCTAGAGCCTGGGAGCCACAACCACTGACCCTATGTGCTGAAAGTATGGAAGCCTTAATGTCCTGGAACCCATGCTCTGCAAAAATAAAATCTACAACAATGAGAAGCCTGTGCACCACAACTGGAAATTAACAGTGTTAGTCACTCAGTCATGACTGACTATTTGTGACCTCATGGATTATAGCTTCAAGAATACTGGAATGGATTGCCATAACCTCCTCTAGGGGATCTTTCCAACTCAGGGATGGAATCTAGTTTCCTAAGTTGCAGGCAGATTTGTTACTGTTTGAGCCACCAGGGAGGCCCACCACAACTACTAAGTAGCCTGCACCCTCTGTGGCTAGAGAAAGTCCTTTTCCAACAAGGAAGACCCAGCACAACCCAAAACAAATATGTTAATTGCTTTTCAGTCACTGAGTCATGTCCAATTCTTTGCAGCCCCATGGACTGCAGCGCACCGTGCTCCCTGTCCTTCACCAACTCCCAGACTTCGCTCAAACTCATATCCATTACTTCAGTAATGGTATACAACAATCTCATTCTCTGTCACCCTCTTCTCCTTCTGCTTTCAATCTTTCTCAGCACTAGGGTCTTTTACAATGAGTCAGCTCTTCCCATTATGTAGCCAAAGTACTGGAACTTCAGTCCTTCTAGTAACATTCAGGGTTGATTCCCTTTACAATGGACTTGTTTGACCTCCTTACAGTCCAAGGGATTCTTAAGAGTCTTCTTCAATAACACAGTCCAAAAGCATAAATACATAAATAAAATAGTGCAGTTTTTTTATGTTTATTTGTTTGTTAAATCAGAGCTAGCAATTAAGAGGCCAAGCAAGACTTGACAGGAAACCTCACAGGAGTGTTCAATTCTGAGCCCAGAGACCACAGAATCCCCAGTAAAAGATAAAGCCCAAGGGACGTGCCTGCTTTCCAGGAGGGGTGAATATCCAGGGCTATAGAGTTTTTCAGAGTCCTGATCCTCAAAGGCAGCACAGCACTCTGGAGAACACAGGGCAACCTGTTTAGAGGAAGCTGTCTGGAGTGCAGTGCTCAGGGGGTATTTTCTGAACACTCTTGTCAGGTGAGGGGAAGATACCATCCAGGAAAAAGGTGTGCAGGGGACATCTATTCCACTCTCATGCCAGTTAGCAACGCAGTGTGTCTTAAGTACAAACCACCAGTAACCAGCTGAGTGGAGAACTGGGGCTGGACAAATAGACTGAAATACAGTATTGGATACAGTCTCAAAAAAGTCAGGATGATCTCTGTTCATTTCCAAGGCAAGCCATCCAATATCACAGTAATCCAAGTTTGTGCCTAAACCAGAAATCCTGAAGAAGCTGATTGAATGGTTCTGTGAAGACCTACAAAAACTTCTAGAACTAATACCCCCCAAAATATGTCCTCTTCATTATAGGGAACTGGAAAGGAAACGTAGGAAGTCAAGATCCACTTGGAGTAACAGGTAAATTTGGCCTAGGAATAGAGAATGAAGGAGGGCAGAGGCTAATAGAATTTTGCCAGGAGAACACACTGGTCATAGCAAACATCATTTTCCAACAATACAAGGGAAGACTCTACGCATGGACATCACCAGATGACCAACACCAAAATCAGATTGATTATGTCCTTTGCAGCCAAAGATGGAGATGCTCTATATAGTAAGGAAAAGCAAGATCAGAGATGACTGTGGCTCAGATAATGAACTCCTTATTGCCGAATTCAGACTGAAACTGAAGAAAGTGAGGAAACTCCTAGAACATTCAGGTATAACCTAATAAAACTCCTTATGATTATCCAGCGGAAGTGAGAAATAGACTTAAGGGCCTCGATCTGAGAGTGCCTGATGAACTATGCTCGGAGGTTCATGACATTTTACAGGAGACATGGATTAAGACCATCTCAAAGAAAAGGAAATAGAAAAAATCAAAATAGCTATCTGAGAAGTCCTTACAAATAGCTCTAAAAAGAAGAGAAGTGAACAGAAAAGGAGAAAAGGAAAGATATATCCATTTGAATGCAGAGTTCCAAAGACTAGCAAGGAGAGATAAGAAAGCCTTCCTAAGGGAACAATGCAAAGAAATAGGAACACAATAGAATGAGAAAGACTAAAGATCTCTTCAAGTAAATTAGTGATGTCAAGGGAATATCTCATGAAAAGATGGGCACAATAAAGGACACACATCGTATGGACCTAAAAGAATCAGAAGGTATTCAGAAGAAGTGGTAAGAATACACAGAAGAACTGTACAAAAAATATCTTCACAACCCAGATAATCATGATGATGTGATCACTCCCCTAAAGCCAGACATCCTGGAATATAAAGTCAAGAGAGCTTTAGGAAGTATAACTATGAACAAAGCTAATGGAGGTGATGGAATTCCAGTTAGGCTATTTCAAATTCGAAAAGATGATTCTGTGAAAATGCTGCACTAATTAGGCCAGAAAATTATAGAAACAGCCTTGGCCACAAGAATGGGAAAGGTCAGTTTTCATTCCAATCCCAGAGAAAGGCAATGCCAAACAATGCTTAAACTACCACACAGTTGCAATCATCTCAAACACTAGCAAAGTTATGCTCAAAATTCTCCAAGCCAGGTTTCAATAGTACATAAACTGTGAACTTCCAGACGTTCAAGCTGGCTTTAAAAAAGTCAGAGGTACCAGAGATCAAACTGCCAATATCACTGGAACATCAAAAAAGCAAGAGGGTTCCATAAAACAAACAAACAAACAAACATCCTAAAAGAATCAGAAGGTATTCAGAAGAAGTGGTAAGAATACACAGAAGAACTGTACAAAAAATATCTTCACAACCCAGATAATCATGATGATGTGATCACTCCCCTAAAGCCAGACATCCTGGAATATAAAGTCAAGAGAGCTTTAGGAAGTATAACTATGAACAAAGCTAATGGAGGTGATGGAATTCCAGTTAGGCTATTTCAAATTCGAAAAGATGATTCTGTGAAAATGCTGCACTAATTAGGCCAGAAAATTATAGAAACAGCCTTGGCCACAAGAATGGGAAAGGTCAGTTTTCATTCCAATCCCAGAGAAAGGCAATGCCAAACAATGCTTAAACTACCACACAGTTGCAATCATCTCAAACACTAGCAAAGTTATGCTCAAAATTCTCCAAGCCAGGTTTCAATAGTACATAAACTGTGAACTTCCAGACGTTCAAGCTGGCTTTAAAAAAGTCAGAGGTACCAGAGATCAAACTGCCAATATCACTGGAACATCAAAAAAGCAAGAGGGTTCCATAAAACAAACAAACAAACAAACAAACATCTATTTCTGCTTTATTGACTATGCTAAAGCCTTTTTCTTTAAATATAAATTTATTTTTTTAATTGGAGGTTAATTACAATATTGTATTGGTTTTACCATACATTAACATGTATCCACTAAGGTATATACTGGTTTCTATCCTGAACTCCCCACCTTCCTCCCTCTCCAATGTCATTATCATGCATTGAACCTGGGCTGGTGACTCCATGCATTGAACCTGGGCTGGTGACTCGTTTCATATATGATATACATGTTTCAATGCCATTCTCCCAAATTTTCCCATCTTCTCCTTCTCCCACAGAGTCTTTGACAGTGTGGGTCAACATAAACTTTAAAAAAATCTGAAAGAGATGAAAATACGACTATCTAACATGTACCTCTTGAGAAATCTAAATGCAGGTCAGGAAACAAAAGTTAGAACTGGACATGTAACAGCAGATTGATTCTAAATAGGAAAAGGAGTGCATCAGTTCAGTTCAGTCGCTCAGTCGTGTCCAACTCTTTGCAACCCCATGAATCTCAGAACACCACGCCTCCCTGTTCATCACCATCTCCCAGAGTTCACTCAGACTCACATCCATCGAGTCCGTGATGCAATCCAGCCACCTCATTCTTGGTTGTCCTCATCTCTTCCTGTCCCCCATCCCCTCCCAGCATCAGTCTTTTCCAATGAGTCAACTCTTCTCGTGAGGTGGCCAAAGTACTGGATTTCAGCTTTAGCATCATTCCTTCCAAAGAAATCCAAGGATTGCTCTCCTTCAGAATGGACTGGTTGGATCTCCTTGCAGTCCAAAGGACTCTCAAAAGTCTCCTCCAACACCACTGTTCAAAATCATCAATTCTTCGGTGCTCAGCCTTCTTCACAGTCCAACTCTCACATCCATACATGACCACAGGAAATACTATAGCCTTGACTAGACAGAACTTAGTCGGCAAAATAATGTCTCTGCTTTTGAATATGCTATCTGGGTTGGTCATAACTTTTCTTCCAAGGAGTAAGCGTCTTTTAATTTCATGGCTGCAGTCACCATCTGCAGTGATTTTGGAGCCCCCCCAAAATAAAAAGTCTGACACTGCTTCTACTGTTTCCTATATATTTCCCATGAAGTGATGGGACTGGATGCTATCGTTTTTGTCTTATGAATGTTAGGACTGTATATTGTTACCCTGGTTATTTAACTTATATGCAGTATACATCATGAGAAATGTAGGCTGAATGAAGCACAAGATGGAATCAAGATTGGTAGGAGAAATATCAATAACCTCAGATATATACACATGACATCACCCTATGGTAGAAAGTGAAGAAGAAGTAAAGAGCCTCTTGAAGAGAGTGAAAGTGAAAAAATTGACTTAAAACTCAACATTCAGAAAACCAAGATCATGTCATCTGGTTCTGTCTTTTCATGGCAAATAGATTAAGAAACAGTGGAAACAGTGGCTGACTATTTTTGGGGGTCCAAAATAATTGCAGAGGGTGACTGCAACCATGAAATTAAAAGGTGTTTACTCCCTGAAAGGAAAGTTATGACCAATCTAGACAGCATATTAAAAAGCAGAGACATTAGTTTTGCAACAAAGGTCCATTTGTCAGGGTTATGGTTTTTCCAGTAGTCTTCTATGCATCTGATAGTTAAAGTGTAAAGAAAGCCAAGCATGGAAGCATTGATGCTTTTGAACTGTGGTACTGAAGAAGACTCTTGTGAGTCCATTGGACTGCAAAGAGATCTAACCAATCCATTCTAAAGGAGATGAGTCCTGGGTGTTCATTGGAAGGATTGATGTTGAAGCTGGAAGTCTAATACTTTGGCCACATGATGTGACGAGAATACTCATCAGAAAAGTCCCCAAAGCTGGGGAAGATTGAAGGCAGAAGGAGAAGGAGCGGACAGAGGAGGGATGATTGAATGGCATCACTGACTAAATGGACATGAGTTTAGGTAAATTCCAGGAGTTGGTGATGGACAGGGAGACCTGTTGTGCTGTGGTTCATGTGGTCCCAAAGAGTATGACATGACTGAGTGACTGAGCTGTGATCCTCGTGCTTAGTAAAGTGAACTAAATTGTCATTTTGTTATATGATTGTTGTTGGTTATATGCAGGGTACATCATGAGAAATGCTGGACTGGAAGAAACACAAGCTGGAATCAAGATTGTTGGGAGAAATATCAATAACCTCAGATACGCAGATGACACCATCCTTATGGCAGAAAGTGAAGAGGAACTAAAGTCTCTTAATGAAAGTGAAAGAGGAGAGCAAAAAAGTTGGCTTAATTTTCAACATTCAGAAAACAAAGATCACGGCATCTGGTCCCATCACTTCATGGGAAATAGATGTGGAAACAGTGGAAACAGTGTCAGACTTTATTTTCTAGGGTTCCAAAATCACTGCAGATGGTGACTGCAGCCATGAAATTAAAAGATGTTTACTCCTTGGGAAAAAAAAGTTATGACCAACCTAGACAGTATATTCAAAAGCAGAGACATTACTTTGCCCACTAAGGTCTGTCTAGTCAAGGCTATGGTTCATCCTGTGTTTATGTATGTAATAGATGTGGAAACAGTGGAAACAGTGTCAGACTTTATTTTCTAGGGTTCCAAAATCACTGCAGATGGTGACTGCAGCCATGAAATTAAAAGATGTTTACTCCTTGGGAAAAAAAAGTTATGACCAACCTAGACAGTATATTCAAAAGCAGAGACATTACTTTGCCCACTAAGGTCTGTCTAGTCAAGGCTATGGTTCATCCTGTGTTTATGTATGGATGTGAGAACTGAACTGTGATGAAGGCTGAGTGCCGAAGAATTGATGATTTTGAACAGTGGTGTTGGAGGAGACTCTTGAGAGTCCCTTGACTGCGAGGAGATTCAACCAGTCCATTCTAAAGGAGATCAGCCCTGGGATTTCTTTGGAAGGAATGATGCTAAAGATGAAACTGCAGTACTTTGGCCACCTCATGGCTAATTTGAAAAGAACTTTGATGCTAGGAGGGGTTGGGGGCAGGAGGAAAAGGGGACGACAGACGATGAGATGGCTGGATGGCATCACTGACTCGATGAACCTGAGTCTGAGTGAACTTCAGGAGTTGGTCATGAACAGGGATGTCTGGGGTGCTGCAATTCATGGGCTTGCAAAGAGTAGGACATGACTGAGTGACTGAACTGAACTGTACTGCCATATTTCTCTTTGGGTTTATTTTGTATGGGACTCATTGTTCCTCTTGAACTTGTTTTACCATTTCCTTTTTCTCGTTGGGGATATTTTCAGCTGTAGTCTCTTCAAAAAAGATTTCCATAACTTTTCTTCTTTTCACCTACTTCTGGGACCCCTATAATTCGAATATTGATGCATTTAATATTTTACCAGATGTCTTGTGAGTATCTTCTTTTCTTTTTCTTTTTGTTTATTCTACTCTTTCACAGTTATTTCCACCATTTTATATTCCAGCTCATTGACTCATTCTTCTACTTCAGATATTCTGCTATTGACTCATTTTAGAGTGTTCTTTTTTCAGCCATTGTGTTGTTTAATTATTTCTTCTTTTTGGTTCTGCCCTTCTAAGGTCAGTCCAGTGTTTTTGTATGGTGCATATAGATCTTCACAACCCAGATAATCATGATGATGTGATCACTAATTTAGAACCAGACATCTTTGAATGTGAGGTCAAGTGGGCCTTAGAAAGCATCACTATGAACAAAGCTACTGGAGGTGATGAAACTCCAGTTGAGCTCTTTCAAATCT
>SJYC01047153.1:0-18827 GCA_006408675.1 Madoqua kirkii | reverse complement strand
TTTTGGTGTTGACCATCTGGTGATGTCTATGTGTAGAGTCTTCTCTTGTGTTGTTGGAAGAGGGTGTTTGCTATGACCAGTGCATTTTCTTGGCAAAACTCTATTAGTCTTTGCTCTGCTTCATTCTGCATTCCAAGGCGAAATTTGCCTGTTACTCCAGGTGTTTCTTGACTTCCTACTTTAGCATTCCAGTCCCCTATAATGAAAAGGACATCTTTTTTTGGTGTTAGTTCTAAAAGGTCTTGTAGGTCTTCGTAAAACCATTCAACCTCAGCTTCTTCAGCGTTACTGGTTGGGGCATAGATTTGGATTACTGTGATATTGAATGGTTTGCCTTGGAAACGAACAGAGATCATTCTGTCGTTTTTGAGATTGCATCCAAGTACTATATTTCAGACTCTTTTGCTGACCATGATGGCTATTCCATTTTTTTCTGAGGAATTCCTGCCAGCAGTAGTAGATATAATGGTCATCTCAGTTAAATTCTCCCATTCCAGTCCATTTTAATTCGCTGATTCCTAGAATGTCAATGTTGCCACCTCTTGTTTGATCACTTCCAATTTGCCTTGATTAATGGACCTGACATTCCAGGTTCCTATGCAATATTGCTCTTTACAGTATCGGATCTTGCTTCTATCACCATTCACATGCACAACTCAATATTGTTTTTTCTTTGGCTCCATTTCTTCATTCTTTCTGTAGTTATTTCTCCACTGATCTCTGATGCTGGGAGAAATTGGTGGCAGGAGGAGAAGTGGACAACCGAAGATGAGATGGCTGGATAGCATCATGGACTCAATAGACATGAGTGTGAGGGAACTCCAAGAGATGGTAATGAACAGGGAGGCCTGGCATGCTGCGATTCGTGGGGTCGCAAAGAGTTGGACAGGACTGAGAGACTGAACTGAAAAGAAATATTGTATAAAATCCTTAGCATATTGTAGAGTATATCATAAGTACTCAATAAATGTAAATGTTTATTGTTTTATTATAATTTTATTTCTTCTTATTATGAAATTGTTGAATAGCTTTTGAGATGAAGTTTATGCAGCAATGAAAATACATATGGATCTCAGGAGCACATTCAGAAAAGATTTCTCGTATCTTTGTGGATGGCCTGAAAAAATACAAACATGACTTGAGTTTCTCCTTGATTAAATATAACTAATTTGTTTCTAGTTTCAAGGGAGACAAGCTTCTAAGGCATGCCACTGAATTCTAGCCCAATCCCTGCACTGATGATTATTAAGTTTCAGTTTGAACTCTCAGTTACGTCCGACTCTCTGTGACCCCATGGACAGCAGCATGCCAGGCTTTCCAGTCCAACACCAATTCTTAGAGCTTGCTCAAACTCATGTCCATTGAGTCAGTGATGCCATCCAACCATCTTGTCTTCTGTAATCTCCTTCTCCTCCTGCCTTCAATCTTTCCCAGCATCATGGTCATTTCAGATGAGTTGGTTCTTTGCATCAGGTAGCCAAAGTATTGGAGTTTCAGCTTCAGCATCAGTCCTTCCAATGAATATTCAGGACTGATTTTCTTTAGGATGGACTGGTTGGATCTCCTTGCAACCCAAGGGACTATCAAGAGTCTTCTCCAACACCACAGTTCAAAAGCATCAATTCTTCAGTACTCAGCTTTCTTTATAGTCCAACTCTTACAATCATACATGGATACTGGAAAAACCATAGCTTTGATTAGATGGACCTTTGTTGGCAAAGTAATGTCTCTGCTTTTTAATATGCTGTCTAGATTAGTCATTATTTTATCATATATCATTATCATATATCTTTGGTAACAAAACGTGTTAGTATATGTAACTTGATTTTTGACTGCTGCTACTGCTACTAAGTCACTTCCATACTGTTTGACTCTGTTCAGCCCTGTAGATGGCAGCCCACCAGGCTCCTCCATCCCTGGGATTCTTCAGGCAAGAAGACTGGAGTGGGGTGCCATTGCCTTCTCCAATGCATGAAAGAGAAAAGTGAAAGTGAAGTCGCTCAGTCGTGTCCGACTCTTAGCGACCTCATGGACTGCAGCCTACCAGGCTCCTCCGCACATGAGATTTTCCAGACAAGAGTACTAGAGTGTATTGCCATTGTCTTCTCCTACTAGAGAGTGCTTATTTTTCTATATTATGGATATATCTCATTTTATTCACTCTTTTGTTCAAATTTTTATCATTCTGTTCAAATTTTCTGCCCATCCCTCCCAGCTTTATTGAGGCATACTTGACCAAAAATAAGATATTTAAAGTGTACAGTGTAATAGCTTGATATACAGAAGTTCTGGAATTAACTGATAATGAGACTATAATCTCTTATCTCTAGGGACCTGAGGCCTGAATTGGCTGTAATCTCATTCCTAACTACCACTTAGAGATGGAAATGGCATGTAAATCACCCTACAGTTCTGACACCATTTTACCACTCATAAGAAGGCATCACTAGCATTCCATTTCCAATCAATTTTTCAAAATCTTATGTGACTCACAAAATTTAAAAATTTTATAAAAAATTTACTTATGAAATTAGATTGAAATCTGTATTCCATGCATATTAGAGACATCAACAGAGACTGCAGCAACTCTAGATTTTATATATTGGTGGGGTCTAGCATCAGAAATGATTGAGAGAAGGGAGGAGAATGGTTTAATGACTTATCTTGGGCTGAATTTGCACAGCAATCTCACTGTTTCTTACCTGAATATATTTCTTTATAGAGGCATTTGTTGGGGAATCTAATGAACATTGTGGTGTCTTAAGCCCTCTACCAAATGCCTTTGCATCACCATTCATGTCAGAAGCTACACAAATCCTAACATGTAGATTTATAAAGGAATAATTAGCACATTTCTAATTGTTGGAATCTGAATTTTGCTTTGAAATTACTACTAAGCATTTGCATGATGATGAATAAATTACTTTCTCTCTTTGGAGTCTATTTTTGTAAATGAGGGGCTTCCAAGTTGGCTCAGTGATTCAAAAAAAATTGCCTGCTGATGCAGGAGACATGGGTCATCCCTGATCCAGGAATATCCCACATGCCATGGAGCAACTAAGTCACAACAATTGAACCAGTGCTCTACAGCCCGGAAGCTGCAACTACAGAGCACACATGTTGCAACTAATGAAGCCTGTGTGTCCTAAAGCCTATGCTCTGCAACGAGAGAAGCTGCTACAACAAGAAGTCCACAGCCTCACCTTATTGTTAAAAAAAGAGTCCAAAATGCATTGAGTGCAGTCTTAGAAATGACAGAATGATCTCTATTTGTTTCCTAGTCAAAAATTTCAATATCACAGTAATCCAAGACTATGCCCAAACCACTAATGCCAAAAAAGCTGAAGTTGAATGGTTCTATGAAGAACTACAATACCTTCTAGAATTAACACCAAAAAAGATGTCAAGAGATAAATGGAGTTGCAGGCAACTTTGGCTTTGGAGTACAAAATGAAACAGGTCAAAGGCTAACAGACTTTTGCCAAGAGAATGCACTGGTCATAGCAAATACCCTGTTCCAACAACACAAGAAATGACTCTACACATGGCCATCACCAGATGGTCAATGCTGAAATTAGATTGATTGTATTCTTTGCAGCTAAAGATGGAGAAGCTCTATACGGTCAGCAAAAACAAGACCAAGATATGACTGTGGATCAGATCATGAACTCATTGCCAAATTCAGACTTAACTGAGGCAAGTGGGGAAAACCACTAGACCATTCACATATGACCTAGATCAATTTCTTTATGATTATATGGTGAAAGTGACAGATAGATTCAAGGAATTATATCTGATGGATAGCATGCCTAAAGAACTATTGATGGGGGTTCATAACAATGTACAGGAGACGGTGATCAAAACCATCCACAAGAAGAAGATGCAAAAAGGCAAAATGGTTGTCTGAGGAGGCCTTCCAGATAGCTGAGAAAAGAAGAGAAGCAAGAAGCAAAAAGCAGAGGGAAAAGGAAAGATATATCCATCTGAATGCAGAGTTCCAAAGAATAGCAAGGAGAGATAAGAAAGCCTTCCTCAGTGATCACTGCAAAGAAATAGAGGAAAACAATTGAATGGGAAAGATTTGAGATCTCTTTAAGAAAACTAGTGATACTAAGGGAACATTTCATGTAAAGGTGGGAATAGTAAAGGACGGAAACGGTATGGACCTAACAGAAGAAGAAGATATTAAGAAGAGGTGGAAAAAATACACAGAATTATGCAAAAATGATTTTAATGACCCAGATAAAAGTGATGGTATGATCACTTACCTAGATACAGACAACCTGGAGTGCAAAGTCGAGTGGACCTTAGGAAGCATCACTACAAACAAAGCTAGTGGAGGTGATGGAATTCCAACTGAGCTATTTCAAATCCTAAAATATGATGATGTGAAAGTGCTAGAATCAATATGCCAGCAAATTTGGAAAACTCAGCAGTGGCCAGAACTGGAAAGGTGTTTTCATTCCAATCCCAAAGAAAGGCTATGCCAAAGAATGTCAAAACTACCACAGAATTGTACTCATCCACAGGCTAGCAAAGTAATGCTCAAAGTTCTCCAAGCTATGCTTCAACCTCAGTAACCTCAGATATGCAGAATATACCACCCTCAATAACCTCAGATATGCAGATGACACCACCCCTATGGCAGAAAGCAAAGAGGAACTAAAGAACCTCTTGATGAAAGTGAAAGAGGAGAGTGAAAAAGCTCACTTAAAAGTCAACATTCAGATAAGGAAGATCATGACATCAGGTCCCATCACTTCATGGAAAATAGGAGGGGAAACAATGGAAATAATGATAGACTTTACTTTCTTGGGCTCAAAAATCACTGCAGATGGTGACTGCAGCCATGAAATTAAAAGGCTCTTGCTCCTTGGAAGAAAAGTTATCACAAATCTAGACAGCATACTTAAAAGCAGAGACATCAATTTACTGACAAGTTTCTGTATAGTCAAAGCTATAGTTTTTTCAGTAGTCATGTATGGATGTGAGAGCTGGGCTATAAAGAAAGCTGAGCTCTTAGATGTGATGTTTTTGAACTGTGGTGTTGGAGAAGACTCTTGAGAGTCCTTTGGACTGCAAAAAGATCAAACTCTTCCTTCCTAAAGGAAATCAACCCTCAATATTCACTAGAAGGACTGAGGCTGAAGCTGAAGCTACAGTATTTTGCCACCTGATGCAAAGAACTGACTCATTTAAATAGACCCTAATGTTGGGAAAGATTGAAGGCAGGAGGAGAAGGGGATGACAGAAGATGAGATGGTTGGATGGCATCATCGACTCAGTGGACATGAGTTTGAGCAAGCTCCAGGAATTGGTGATGGACAGGGAATCCTTGCTTGCTGCAGTTCTTAAGTTCACATAGAGGTGAATACAAATGAGCAACTGATTTGAACTGAACTGAACCACCCTGCCTTTCATGTCAGCTGTGTCTCTTGAGAACTGCAAGCTTTTTAAAGACAGGCAGATAATTTGCCATCACAGTCTCAGCAGTTACCATGGTGCTTGGCAAAGTTAGTTAACTAATATTTAATGAATAAGAAAATGCACATTAGTATGATCTTCCCAAATTGCTAACATTAATTCAGAAAAATGCAAATCCAAAAGTAAGTATACATACATACTGAGTGCTCCGTCATGTCTGACTATTTGAGATTCCATCAACTGTAGCCTACCAGGCTCCTCTGTCCATGGAATTTTCTAGGCAAGAAATACTGGAGTAGGTTGCCATTTCCTCCTCCCAATCGGGGATTGAACCCAGGTCTCCCACATTGCAGGCAGACGCTTTACCCTCTGAGCCACCAGGAAAGCTCAAAGTTTCTTTTGAAACTTAACATTAAAAAAAAAAAAAATAACGAAGACCATGGCATCCAGTCTCATCTTGTGCTTGGGCTTAGCTGCTCAGTAATATCTGACTTCTTGTGACCTAATGGACTGTAGTTTGCTAGGCTCCTCTGTCCATGGGGATTCTCCAGGCAAGAATACTGGAGTGGGTTTCCATGCCTTCCTCCAGGGCATCTTCCCAACCCAAGGGTTGATCTCAGGTCTTTGGCATTGCAGGTGGATTCTTTACCATCTGAGGCACAAGAAACGCCCTCTGGTTCCATCATTTCATTCCAAGCAGGAAGAGGAAATGTGGAATCAGTGATAAATTTTATTTTCTTGGGCTCCAGAATCACTGCAGATGGTGACTACAGCCATAAAATTAAAAAAAAAATGAAAAAAAAAAAAACAAAAAAAAAAACGCTTGCTCCATGGAAAAAAAGCTATGACAAACCTAGACTGCATCTTAAAAAAGAAGAGATATCCCTTTGCTGACAAAGGTCCATATAGTCGAAGCTATGATGTTTCCGGTAGTAATGGACAGATGTGAAAGTTGGACCATAAAGAAGGTTGAGCACAAAAAAATTGATGCTTTTGAACTGTGATGTTGGAGAAGACCCTTGAGAGTCCCTGTGGACAGCAAGGACATCAAACCAGTCAATCAAAAAAGGAATGAATCCTCAGTATTCATTGGAAGGACTGACATTGAAGCTGAAGGTCCAATACCTTGGCCACCTGGTATGTGAAGAGCTGACTCACTGGAAATTTTTCCCTGATGCTGGGAAATTTGAAGGCAAAATAAGAAGGGAGCGGCAGAGGATGAGATTGTTGGAGAGCATCACTGACTCAATGGTCATGAATTTGAGCAAACTCCTGGAGATAATGGAGGACAGAGGAGCCTGGTATGCCACATCGTTGAGGTCACAAAGAGTCAGACATGACTTAGCGATTGAACAACAACAAAAATCTCTATTTTGAACTCCATCTCCACCATCCTAAGTGCAATATGAATATCTATGCCTAAATGTTCCATAGTAAGCTTACATTAAAAATATTTAAATCTGAGTTTCTCTCCCCTTATGAAACCAAATCCTCTTGGACTTTAGTATACATCCAAAGACAGCAGTGATCATGTCTGTCTTGTTTTCAGCTGTTTATGACCAGTGCCTAGTACAGAACCTGTCTCAAAGGTTTTCAATAAATGTTTCTTCCAAGGCCACACCCTATATGACATCAGAGTCAAGCCCTGTAGCTTCTAAATTCCTCAGATCCCCTTCTCCATATCTACTGTAGCAGCCTTCACAATCTTGTATCTAATTGTTGATATATATTTCTCTATTTACCTTTAGATTTTAAGCTCTGTGGGAAAAGAGATTGTCTGCATCATTTGTCTTTACCACACATTCCAACCACAGTAAATATTTACTCTATTAAACAATATTAAAAACTTTAGCTTGTTGTGGCTCTAAATTTTTAAGTAGTTCAAGTGACTTTGTTTCTTGTGATTCAGTACAGTCATGCTAGATAACAATCATAGTGATTATGACATATGCTAAGTGCCATGTGACACATGCTAAGTGACACATTCTTAGGCATAGTACTATGTGTTTTCCAGGATTACCTTGTAAAATCCTACCCAACCTATTATTACATTCATTTCACACATGAGAAAACTCAGACACAAATAGGTTAATAACTTACTTAAGCTCAAATAGGTAGGAATCAAATCACCATTAGTTAACTGACTATATACTTATTTTGATAACCCCCCTGGTGTTTATCCTTATATCATTTTTTGCTGAAGAAATAACTTGTTCTTATATAGATCATCTAAATATAAGAAGAATTCATTTGGATTCCAGGACAATATTACTGGCCATTCAGAGCCCAGAAGTTTTACCAGAAACTTTGTTGGTCATCACTTTGGTGAGCAACTTCAGTAGTCTGGTAGGTGAACCAGAAATTTTCCTGATATAGTTTGAGTTTCACTTTCAATGTAAGCCACTAGAGATTAGCCATCCTATTGGTTATGAACTCAGAGTTCAATCCAGTGATGACCTGAGGCTCTGGAGTAGGCACTCACCATCTGATCAACTGTAATGCCTTCTTTGGGTGAGATTTGGGTGAGAAGCGTTAGTAATAACTGCAGAAAAAAAAATGCTATGCTTCTCTGGTTGACTCGGACCTGGACATTTGAGGGACTGAAAGATTTTTTTTTTTTAATACAAATAAACATGTGAGCAGCATGCAACAAAGCAAGCTTTTTCAGAATATGACAGCCATTTGTTCAGCTCCATGTGGTGAGAGGAAATTCTTGCACCTCAATTGACTGGAAGGTGTCAGAACATAAATGCTTCTAACTAGTCCCAGGCTTCGTTAAAATGCCCTCATTTAACGTCAATAAAACAAAGCTTTATCTATTTTCCTGTGAAAGTATATTTCAGTTGGAAATCTCTAAATTCTTGTTGGAAGTCCAGGTGTTTCATGTCTAAACAACAAAAGGACTTGGTATTTTAAATAATTACTTTGATAAAGACTGTGCTTTCTTGGTGCACAACTCCAGGTGGACATAGCAAAGCTGCTGGAATACACCTAATGACAACTCAAGATAAATGCCTCTGAGTTTATTGCCTCAAAACTGTGGTGTGCTTTCCTTTGATTAATGATTTTATTCTGTATTCTCTCCCTTTACAACTCACCATGCCCTAACCATCAGACTATCACCCTTTAGAGCCCTGATACCTGTGTTTTACCACACTAGACACTTTTACCACACTATTCTTTTTTTAGTGTAATTTTTACCACACTACTCTTCATTCCCTGGACACTTTCTGCTTTTTCACTTTTGTTTCCTGAGGGAGCATGTTTTGCTCCTCCTGGTAGACAGTTACCCAAGGCTTAGTTCAAATGTTATCTCTTTGGGGAAGTCTCCAACAGCCAGCCTCTAACTGCAAAATGAGCTAATTCTCCTCTCTGATTCCTGGCACCATATCTCCATTGCAGTGTATATCATGTTGTGTTGTGATTCTTTAGGGATATAATTCCTCAAAAATGTTCTGCAAGGGGAAGGGCTAGTTTGTGTGTGCAAGCATACAGACTAAATAATTTCCTTATTTACTCATACTGAATCTTCCTTTTTTCAGCAAGGATTTGAGAAAACTAAAAGGCTGCACAGAAACAACTAAAAAAACAAATAGGTAAGAGTAAAGTACAAATGTGAATCAAGACACACAGCTGTGAATGACTCAGATAAGGACTGAGATTATATTTTATCCATCTTTATATTTCAATAACTCAGAAAGTGACTAGCATTTAAAAGACAAGTATGCATAATTTAAATGCATTTACTTAGTTTTTATTATCATTGCCCTTGAATCCATTAAGTGGAAATTTATCAAGCCATGAAGCCTCCTCCTATTTATGAACTAATCATTCTTTCACCAACACCAGGACACAACTTATGAAGCACTGGAATTTATCATTCATTTTCCCCAACAGTTCTCCCCATATATGGATGTGAAACCAAAGGTCTAGAGAGATCAAGTCATTTGATCAAAGTTACATAGTTTAAACATTGGTGTAACCATCTCTTAGGACCTCATTTGCAAAATGAAACAGATGAAAGGGAACTCAGCTTTCATCCAGCCCAGTCTTTCACATTATATAATTCTAAGGTTATTTTGGATGTATTATATTAAAAGTCATTTCTCATTTTCACTCATCCTATTTCTCTGATGATATTTTATCTTCAGGTTGTCCATAATTGTTCCAAATTCTGTACAATATTTATGTATTATTCAGTGTTTGATTTCTCTTGTCTCCCATATTTACTGATTACTTGAAGATCATTAAGTTGTCTTGTCTGACTAGGGCTTGCCCTTGTAGGTGTCATAAGAGGTAAGACATATATGGAATGCATGGGTATGGTATGTCTACATTGTATAGGCATGTTATGGAAAGAGGTGTGCTACATTCCTGCATTTCATTTTATATTATATACAGCAGCATCATTTAATCTGCATCAGGAACACCGGTGGCTTTCTTCTGTTATACAAGGGATTCTGACACACCTGAACCCACTCCAGTATTCTCCAGCTTCCCTTGTGGCTCAGCTGGTAAAGAATCTGTCTGCAATGCAGGAGACTGGGGTTTGATCCCTGGGCTGGGAAGATTGTCTGGAGAAGGGAAAGGCTACCCACTCCAGTATTCTGATCTGGAGAATTCCATGGATTACAGCCCATGGGATTGCAAGAGTCACACATGACTGAGCGGCTTTCTCTTTTGAGTAAAGAGGCGGTGGCTGGAGAAAAGGGCTAGGAGAAGATTAAAAGCAAACAGATGGGGGTTGTAGGAGAGAAGGAGAAGACAGAGGCATTTGTTTGGATATCACTTTCAAATCACAGTTAACAAAAACAAAAATGTATGATTGGAGCAAGATAAGCCTCCATGCTGCTCACTCAAGAAATGAAAATCTAAGACAAGACAGATGAAAAATGTCCATGAGGTGATGACCTCATACTTTTTTCTTAGAAACTAATCAGGACTGTTTAGAAATGTAGTCTAAGATATTCTGGCCTGACTACAAGCTCATCAGAGTAATTTCTTGAGAGGACATTTCTTTCCACCCAAGAATCATTCTTTGAGCATTTGAGAAAGTTTTATTTGCAAAGCTTCTATAGAGAGAAGTGATTTTTAACCAGCCTCAGCATGAAACTTGGAATCAAGATTGCCGGGAGAAATATCAATAACCTCGGATATGCAGCTGACACCACCATTATGGCAGAAAGCAAAAAACTAAAGAGCCTCTTGAAAGTGGAAGAGGAGAGTGAAAAAGTTGGCTTAAGGCTCAACATTCAGAAAACTAAGATCATGGCATCTGGTCCCATTACTTCATGGAAAATAGATGGCAAACAGTGGAAACAGTGGCTGACTTTATTTTTCTGGGCTCCAAAATCACTGCAGATGGTCATTGCAGCCATGAAATTAAAAGACACATAGCACTTGGAAGAAAACTTATGACCAACCTAGACAGCATACTAAAAAGCAGAGATATTACTTTGCCAACAAAGGTCTGTCTAGTCAAGGCTATGGCTTTTCCAGTGATCATGTATGGATATGAGAGTTGGACTATAAATAAAAGCTGAGCGCCCAAGAGTTGATGCATTTGAACTGTGGTGTTGGAAAAGACTCTTGAGAGTCCCTTGGACTGCTACGAGATCCAACCAGTCCATCCTAAAGTAAATCAATCCTGAATATTCATTGGAAGGGCTGATGCTGAAGCTGAAACTCCAATACTTTGGCCATCTGATGTCAAGAGCTGACTCATTTGAAAAGACCTTGATGTTGGGAGAGATTGAGGGCAGGATGAGAAAGGGATGACAGAGGATGAGATGGTTGGATGGCATCATCAACTCAATGGGCATGGGTCTGGGTGAACTCCAGGAGTTGGTGATGGGCAGGGAGGCCTGGCATGCTGTGGTTCTTTGGTTCACAAAGAGTCATACACTACTGAGAGACTGAACTGAACTGAGTATGAAACTTATAAGGAGGTATCTTCCTAAGTCTACAATTATAACTCTGGAAAATGTTATTTTTTGGTCAGTGGACTTGTGAAAACAGTCCCTTGAGTAACAACTTATACTAAAAGTAGTGTTGGCAAAGTAATGTCTCTGCCTTTTAACAGAGACATTACTTTGTTGACATTACTTTGCTAACAAAGGTCCATCTAGTCAAAGCTTTTTCCAGTAGTCATGTATGGATATGAGAGTTGCAAGATAAGGAAAGATGAGCACTGAAGAATTGATGTTTTTGAACTGTGGTATTGGAGAAGACTCTTGAGAGTCCTTTGGACTGCAAGGAAATACAACCAGTTCATCCTAAAGGAAATCAGCCCTGAATATTCATTGGAAGGGCTGATGCTGAAGCTGAAATTCCAGTATTTGGCCACCTGATATGAAGAAATGACTCACTGGAAAAGACCCTGATGCTCGGGAATATTGAAGGCAGGAGAAGGGCATGACAAAAGATGAGATGGTTGTGTCACGTGAGTGTGTCTTCCTCGCTTCTTTGTCTCGTCACAAGAAAGATTTGGAGTGATGGACATTAAAGCCCTCGGCATGTCACAGCTCTCGGGTCTTGGACAAACCATGTCATAGCTCTTAGGCAAATAAGTATTACAGCTCTATTTTATTTAGAAGATAGCAGGAGAATCCATCCCCAAAGTGAGGGCATGCCAACCCAAAGACTTGAAGGGAAGAGAGTGGAGTAGTGCATGGGGGAGGGGGAAAGAGAGAGAGAGAGAGAGAGAAAAAAAGAGCACAAACACGTGGGAGAGAGAGAAAGAGAAAACTCTTTGGCTCCTTCTTTTATATGTTTTTTTTTGTTTGTTTTCCTCCACCTGGGCCTGCCCTATGCAAATTGGGCTTAGCCAGGAGCTGTCTCTTATACACATCTTATCCATCTTTATATTTCAATAACTCAGAAAGTGACTAGCATTTAAAAGACAAGTATGCATAATTTAAATGCATTTACTTAGTTTTTATTATCATTGCCCTTGAATCCATTAAGTGGAAATTTATCAAGCCATGAAGCCTCCTCCTATTTATGAACTAATCATTCTTTCACCAACACCAGGACACAACTTATGAAGCACTGGAATTTATCATTCATTTTCCCCAACAGTTCTCCCCATATATGGATGTGAAACCAAAGGTCTAGAGAGATCAAGTCATTTGATCAAAGTTACATAGTTTAAACATTGGTGTAACCATCTCTTAGGACCTCATTTGCAAAATGAAACAGATGAAAGGGAACTCAGCTTTCATCCAGCCCAGTCTTTCACATTATATAATTCTAAGGTAGTGATGGACAGGGAAGCCTGGTGTGCTGCAGTCAATGGATTCACAAAGGGTCAGGTCTGACTGAGCAACTGAACTTTATTAAAAAGATGGAGCCAAGTCATTTTGCTAAGTCAAATTAGCCAGTCACAGAGAACAAGCACTGCATGATTCAACTTATGCAAGGAGTCTAAAACAGTCAGACTCATAGGAACAAAGAATGCAGTGCTGGTTGAGAGGGGCTATCAAAAGGGGAAAGTGGAGAGTGTAAACAAGTATAAAGTTTCAGTTCACTTAAATGAATATATTCTAGAGATCTGATGGACTGGACATTGTGCCTCTATGGTTAACGATACTGTGTTATGCACTTAAAGCTTGTTAATATGGGAGGTCTCATGTTAAGTGGGAGAATGGCAATGGCAACCCACTCCCGTGCTCTTGCCTGGAGAATTCCATGGATGGAGGAGCCTGGTAGGCTACAGTCCATGGGGTTGCTAGGAGTCAGACACGACTGAGCGACTTTACTTTCACTTTTTACTTTCATGCTTTGGAGAAGGAAATGGCACTCCACTCCAGTGTTCTTGCCTGGAGAATCCCAGGGACAGAGGAGCCTGTTGGCTGCCATCTATGGGGTCGCACAGAGTCAGACACGACTGATGTAACTTAGCAGCATCAGCAGCAGCATGTTAAGTGCTCTTACTGAAATTAAAAAAAAAAATCCTTCTGTCATTAAGAGATGTAAATTTCTATGAACTGACCTAGTAAAATGTTTTAAAGTACATGCCATGTGTTATAATTTTTGGCTATTTAATATTTCTAAGCAGGCTGCTTCTCTGTAGAGTTGGGTGCTCTGACTCACAGTGATTTGAAAAGTGGTTGGTTTAATATTAACTACTTAGAGATTGTGTAATTAAAACAAGGATGCTTCACCTTATTACCTTGTTAACTCATGGTGAATTCTATTCAAAGTAGGTAAATGAATTTTGAATGATAACCCTTAAAACAGAAAATATAAGATGAACATGCTGTCTTTTCAACATAGCTGGATTTTTTAATGGTTATATTAAGAAAGGAAAACTGACAGCTCTTGAGGGGAAAAAGTATGAACACTCCACTTTATAGCTGTGATAAAGCATTCCAGATAATGAAAATCAAGCAATTTTATTAGGAGAAAGATGAACCTAAATAAAACCCAGCTCTCTATATATAACACCAATGTTTTGAATCTCTGCATACTCACATTTCTGATTACCTTAATTTAGCTATAATCATTTCTGCAAACAGGCAAATATACATAATTTTTTCATGGTAAAGGGGAAGAAAAAGACCACATTTGTTTCCTTTTATAGCACATCTCTGACTGATGATTGGAAACTGTTCATTTGATTTACCAAAACTGGGGCCACTCTGTAGTTTTAGAATACTTTGAGAATCATCCTTTATTTTTTTGTGAAATTAAAATTTTAAAAGATGATAGCAGTCATTGAACAACTAAGGTGTGCTTCTTAAACAGTACATGGTTGTCCAAATCACCATGTCAGCAATAAAGTGCCTGTCTGGCCTATTAATGAACATATAAAAAGAGAATTTTAAAGCGGCTCATAGTTTACATTCTGGGCTTTAATTTACCCACATAGCTTGCTTAAAAAGTATCAGTTCAGTTCAGTTCCTCAGTCATGTCCACCTCTTTGCGACCCCATGAACTGCAGCATCATGTAAATTCAAATTTTGAGTCATTTAAAGTATTCATTGTTTCTTTGAAAGTCTCTGGCAGTATCTCAGGAGCTATTAACTAATATCATACAAACATGTATTCAGTTCAGTTCAGTTCAGTTGCTCATTCATGTCCGACTCTGTGACCCTATGGACTTCAGCATGCCAGATGTCCCTGTCCATCACCAACTCCCAGAATCTACTCAAACTCATGTCCATTGAGTCAGTGATGCCATCCAACCATCTTATTCTCTGTCATCCCCTTCTCTTCCTGCCTTCAATCTTTCCCAGCATTAGGGTCTTTTCAAATGAGTCAGTTCTTCACATCAGGTGGCCAAAGTATTGGAGTTTTAGCTTCAGCATCAGTCCTTCCAATGAATATTCAGGACTGATTTCGTTTAGGATGAACTGGTTGGATCTCCTTGCAGTCCAAGGGACTCTCAAGAGTCTTCTCCAACACCACTGTTCAAAAGCATCAGGTCTTCAGCACTCAACTTTCTTTATAGTCCAGCTCTCAGATCAATACATCCTGCTGCTGCTGCTAAGTCGCTTCAGTCATGTCCGACTTTGTGCGACCTCAGAGATGGCAGCCCACCAGGCTTCCCTGGATAAAACATTGCTTTGACTAGACAGACGTTTGCTGGCAATGTAATGTCTCTGCTTTTTAATATACTGTCTTGGTTGGTCATAACTTTCCTTCCAAGGAGTAAGCGTCTTTCGATTTCATGCTGCAGTCACCATCGGCAGGGATTTTGGAACCCCTCAAATCAAGTCTGTCATTATTTTCACTGTTACCCCATCTATTTGTCATGAAGTAATGGGACCAGATGCCATGATTTTATTTTTCTGAATATTCACTTTCTTTGCCATAATGTAAACTAAGATGCCATGATCTTAGTTTTCTGAATGTTGAGTTTTAAG
Source organism: Madoqua kirkii (assembly GCA_006408675.1). Taxonomy (NCBI): domain Eukaryota; kingdom Metazoa; phylum Chordata; class Mammalia; order Artiodactyla; family Bovidae; genus Madoqua; species Madoqua kirkii. The sequence goes on along the minus strand of SJYC01047153.1, from coordinate 3,534 downwards.
CCAACTTTTTCATACTCCTCTTTCACTTTCATCAAGAGGCTATTAAGTTCTTCTTCGCTTCTTTGCCATAATATAAATATGTATTAGGAATTGTTAAAAAAATTTCCTGCCATTTTAATTTGTTGCAATATAGTATAATGAGGTCAAGCTCGTTTGTTTGGTTAAGAAAGAAGTATTCAGAATAAAAATTTTACTGGGCTAGAATAAGAGTTTTATAAAGCTTCATAAAAATTTTCTTGCCAAAATCACTAATTTGTAGTGTCAATGTGAAGATTCCTATTCATTAAATCTGCTTCTAGATTTCTTTTATTAAAGAGATGAATGTAAGGCTTAATGTCCATCAGTGGTAGGTTTACATGTTTTGAGGATGATTTTTGAAGTTCAAGTATTGAGCCAATGTTGCAGAAATCAAAATCCATGGGTGGTGTCTTAAAGGGGCTATTTTGATTTAATCATTTTTTCTTTATAAGTCACTTCATACATGTCAAGCACTGAGTTAGGAGTCCTGTCAGATATAAATTCAGGAAAGAATCAATTACATGCTCTATGCTCATGGAGAGCAGTTGCTGAGGTAGGCTGTCCACATACACTGTGGTGTGTCCAGCACTCGATCTGGCCATGTAGACCTGAGCATGGTAGACATATTAAGTTTATGTATTAAATAGACAATGCATATTTATTTCTTGAATTCGTGAACAAATATATTTCATAGTATGTTCATGCTAAGTCACTTCAGTCTGTGTCTGACTCTTTGCACCCTATAGAGTGTAGCCCACCAGGCTCCTTTCTCTGTCCATGGGATTCTCTAGGCAAGAATAGGGGAGTCAGTTGCCATTTCCTTTTCCCCAACCAGGGACTGGACCCGAGTGCCTTATGTCTCTTGCATTAGCAGGCAGGATCTTTACCGCCAACCCCAATTGAGAAGCCCATTTTGTAGTATGTATGCTGCTGCTACTGCCGCTAAGTCACTTCAGTTGTGTCCGATTCTGTGCGACCCCATAGATGGCAGTCCACCAGGATCCCCCGTCCCTGGGATTCTCCAGGCAAGAACACTGGAGTGGCTTGCCATTGCCTTCTGTATTTCATAGTATAGGTACACACAAACGCTCTGCGAACTCACAAAAGTGAGGGCTTCCTTTTAACTCAGATAGTGGCTTGAATATAGAGGAAGACTTTTCTGCTTTCGTGCAATATTGAAACATTTTTAAGGTTTTAATATGACTCTAATCATTAAAAAACAATGAGGTTAACTAGATTTTTAACCTTAGACTCTTGACTTAGTTGTCTTGAAATAAACTTGTTCTTTATTGCAACTGCAAATGTTTAAGGGTATGTCAACAATTATGAAAACTGAAAGGAAATTTGATAAACACCATAAGAGAATAAGATCATAGAAAGAACTCCTCCTGCCTGGGTCAATTCATGCAAAACTAAGGGGGGGGGGGATGATATTTAAGAGTACAGCTTTCTTCCTCATACCAATCTTAAGTGCTAGGATGTCATCTCAAACATCCCATCTTTAGTTAATAATCCATTTAGTCGCTTAATCACAGAGTTAGCTAAGCATTTTTATAATCGTAGTCACCTAAGTTAATGAAGTTCATGAGATAGTCAATTTCCTTCTTCTGCACTCCCCTCTTTAAGATTAAATTGTGTGAAATGCTACTCAAAATTTATGAATATATAAAAGGTACACCATGAATTATACTCCTTCTTAAGTAGCTGAACTGCCCTACATCATTTTTATAGAAGTTATCGTATTCATTTATTCATTTTCTCCATTCCTATTTAAGAAGTGTTTACTATGTGCCAGGTAATGGACCTATACCTTGGAGACACAAAGACAAACAAAGACATTTACATTGGTATCTGCTCCAATGTAACTCATGGTCCAGTTATTAAAAAAAAAAAAAAGGACATGCTGCTTTATTAAGAGCAATGAAAAAAGGAAATATAGCAATGTGATAGAGACAGACAGGGACAAGATAGCTAGTTTAGATTGGTGGACAGAAAATTACTCTTTGAAGAAGTGACATTTAAACTGAGCTAAGAAGGATGAGAAGGAGCTAACCATTCAAACAGCATAAGAAAGAATATTCCTTTCAGGAAATAACACATGTCAAAAAAAAAAAAAAAAGGACATGCTGCTTTATTAAGAGCAATGAAAAAAGGAAATATAGCAATGTGATAGAGACAGACAGGGACAAGATAGCTAGTTTAGATTGGTGGACAGAAAATTACTCTTTGAAGAAGTGACATTTAAACTGAGCTAAGAAGGATGAGAAGGAGCTAACCATTCAAACAGCATAAGAAAGAATATTCCTTTCAGGAAATAACACATGTCAGTTATCTAAGGTGGGAAAGAGACTGATTTGTTATAGGAACAGGAAAAAAAAAAAAAGGCCAACGGGGGAGTAGCATAAGATGAAACTGGAAAGAAGGGCAGGAGACTGGATCATGCAAATCCTTAGAGGCCAGCATGTAGAGGTGGGGCAATATTGAAATCTTGCATTAGAAATGTATTGGGATATCACAATTATTAAAATGGTTCTGGATATTGTAAAGAGAATAGATTAGAATAAGGAATGAATTGAAGGAGGATGATTTTTTTCTTAAAAACATTTTTAAGTGTTCCAAGCAAAGAATCGAAGGTGGTTTAGACCAGGATAGTGACAATAGAAATGAATGTATTAAAGAGACATCTACAAGTTTGCCTGATAAGGTAAAATTATAAGTAGACATTTACTTGTGTTTATCCATGTACAGCTTGGAGACCATTGAAGGGAGGGACTGAATCTTGTTCATCTCTATTTCCACCCCCAGCTGGGAATTTTTAATGAAAAATAATTTTTTTTCATAACTTGGGGTTTCTGGGTTATGAAAGGTGCTCATTAAATCTTGAAATAGATAAATCAATTTTGCATCTGCTATCTAGAGAGAGAAAAAAAGAAAGAATTTCTCTTTCTTTGCCTCTCTGGTTTTGATAAACTACAATGCAACAGGCATGGCCACATTCTCTTTCGCTATTGTAACCTCACCTCCAAGATCTTATAGACTTCAATGATATGCTTTCCTTTTTTTTCTCTTTCAGGCTGAAGAAAGATAATCTTTTGATTTTTCTTTTTCCTATGTGGCAGTTCCTTCTTATCACTGATTATTTCTGTTTTGTCCCCTGTATTTTCTTCAGCTCTTTTATATCTTGTTTGAGATGTGATAGCACAGTACTCCTGGGGTGAGCATACTACAATTCTGTATGGCAGTTGAATGTTGGGTTTTGTTTTATTACAATATTCCAATTGTCTAATAAAGCTTAATATTTTCTAGATAGATTTTGGTTATAAAGAGCAGGCCCAAAGACCCATAGGTGTTCTTATAGTAATAGTAGGAATAATAATAAACTAATAGGAAAATAATAAACCATAGGAATAAATAATAGGAATAATAAAATAATAGGAAAAGAATAGGAAAAGGAATTCATCAAGGCTGTATATTGTCACTCTGCTTATATAACTTATATGCAGAGTACATCATGAG
>SJYC01047151.1:0-10265 GCA_006408675.1 Madoqua kirkii | reverse complement strand
TTTTGACTTTGTTGATTTTTGCTATGGTATCTTTTGTTTCTTTTGCATTTATTTCTGCCCTAATTTTTAAGATTTCTTTCCTTCTACTAACCTTGGAGTTCTTCAGTTCTTCCTTTTCCAGTTGCTTTAGGTGTTGAGTTAGGTTATTTATTTGACTTTTTTCTTGTTTCTTCAGGTATGCCTGTATTGCTATGGACCTTCCCCTTAGGACTGCTTTTACAGTGTCCACAGGTTTTGAGTTGTTGTGTTTTCATTTTCATTCATTTTTATGCATATTTTGATTTCTTTTTTCATTTTTTCTGTTATTTGTTTATTCCGCAGCGTGTTGTCCAGCCTCCATATGTTGGAATTTTTATAGTTTTTCTCCTGTAATTGATATCTATTCTTTCTGCATTGTGGTCAGAAAAGATGCTTGGAATGATTTCAATTTTTTTTTTTTTGAATTTACCAAGGCTAAATTTATAGCCCAGGATGTGATCTTTCCTGGAGAAGGTTCCATGTGCACTTGAGAAAAAGGTGAAATTCATTGTTTTCAGGTGAAATGACATATAGATATCAATTAGGTCTAACTGGTCTATCGTATCATTTAAAGTTTGTGTTTCCTTGTTAATTTTCTGTTTAGTTGGTCTATCCATAGGTTTGAGTGGGGTATTAAAGTCTCCCTCTATTATTGTGTTATTGTTAATTTCCCTTTTCATACTTGTTAGCATTTTTCTTACATATTTCAGTGCTCCTATGTTGGGTGCATATATATTTATAATTGTTATATCTTCTTGGATTGATCCTTTAATCATTATGTAGTGGCCTTGGTTTCTTTTCACAGCCTTTGCTTTAAAGTCTACTTTATCTGAGTATTGCTACTCCTGCTTTCTTTTGGTCTTTATTTGCATAGAATATCTTTTTTCAGTCCTTCATTTTTAGTCTGTATGTGTCCCTTCTTTTGAGGTGGATCTCTTGTGGACAACATATATATGGGTCTTGTTTCTGTGTCCATTCAGCCAGCCTTTGTCTTTTGATTGGGGCATTCAACCCATTTATGTTTAAGGTAATTATTGATAAGCATGATCACATTGCCATTTACTTTATTGTTTTGGGTTCAAATTTATACTCCCCTTTTGTGTTTCCTGTCTAGAGAAGATCCTTTAGCACTTGTTGGAGAGCTAATTTGGTGGTGCTGAATTCTGTCAACTTTTGCTTGTCTGTAAAGCTTTTCATTTCTCCTTCATACTTGAATCAGATCCTTGCTGGCTACAGTAATCTGGGCTGTAGGTTATTTTCTTTCATCACTTTATGTTCTGCCATTCCTTTCTATTGAAACATCAGTTTTTATTGAAAGATTATTTTTATGGAAATCCCCTTGTGTGTTATTTGTTGTTTTCCCTTGCTGCTTTTAATATTTGTTATCTGTGTTTGATCTTTGTTAATTTGATTAATATGTGTCTTGGAGTGTTTCACCTTGGGTTTATCCTATTTCAGACTTTCTGGGTTTCTTGAACTTGGGTGATTATTTCTTTCCCCATTTTAGGGAAGTTTTCAAGTATTATCTCCTCAAGTATTTTCTCATGCTCTTTCTTTTTATCTTCTTCTTCTGGGACTCCTATGATTCGAATGTTGGGGCATTTTACATTGTCCCAGAGGTCTCTGAAGTTGTCATCATTTCTTTCAATTTTTCTTTTTTCCTCTCTGCTTCATTTATTTCTACCATTCTATCTTTTACCTCATTAATCCTATCTTCTGCCTCCCTTATTCTACTATCATCTTCTCAATCCTTGCCTCCAGGTTATTTATCTGTGATTCCATTTTGTTTTCAAGATTTGGGATCATTTTCACTATCATTATTCTGTATTCTTTATCAGGTAGAGTCCCTGTATCTTCCTCTTTTGTTTGCTTTGGTGGGCATTTATCCTGTTCCTTTACCTGCTGGGTATTCCTCTGTCTCTTCATCTTGTTTATATTGCTGTGTTTGGGGTGGCCTTTTGTATTCTGGCAGTGTGTGGAGTTCTCTTTATTGTGGAGTTTCCTCACTGTAGGTGGGATTGTATGGGTGGCTTGTGAAGTTTTCCTGGTTAGAGAAGCTTGTGTCAGTGTTCTGGTGGTTGGAGCTGGATTTCTTTTCTCTGGAGTGCAATGAAGTGTCCAGTAATAAGTTATGAGATGCCAGCAGGTTTGGTGTGACTTTGGGAAGCCTGCATATTGAAGCTCAGGGCTATGTTCCTGTGTTGCTGGAGAATTTGCGTGGCATGTCTTGCTCTGGAACTTGTTGGCCTTTTGGTGGTGCTTGGTTTCAGTGTAGGTATGGAGGTGTTTGATGAGCTCCTGTCGATTAATATTCCCTGGAGTCAGGAGTTCTCTGGTGTTCTCAGGATTTGGACTTAAGCCTCCTGCTTCTGGTTTTTAGTCTTATTTTTACAATAGCCTCAAGACTTCTCCATCTATTCAGCACCATTGAAAAAACATCTAGGTTAAAGATGAAAAGTTTCTCCACAGTGAGGAGCACCCAGAGAGATTCACAGAGTTACATGGAGATGAAAAGAGGGAGGAGGGAGACAGAGGTGACCAGGATGAGATGAGGTGGAAACAAAAGAGGAGAGAGCAAGCTAGCCAGTAATCACTTCCTTATGTGTGTTCCGCAGTCTGGACCACTTAGGGATGTTCACAGAATTATAGAAAGAAGAGAAGAGGGAGGAAGCAGACAGAGGTGGACAGGAGGATAAAAGGGAGAATCAAAAGGAGAGAGATGGATCCAGCCAGTAATCAGTTCCCTACGTGTTCTCCACTGTCTGGAACACACAAAGAGATTCACAGAGGGGTAGAGAAGAGAAGAGGGAGGGAGGAAATAGAGGCAACCTGGTGGAGAAAAAAGAGAGTCCAAAGAGGGAGAGAGAGCAGTCAAGTCAGTAATCTCGCTCCCAAGTAAAAATCGGTACTGAAGATTGGGTTCTTAAAGGTACAAAATTGATAACAAATACCAAAAAGCAAAGATTAAAAATCTAGAATAGAGGTTGGATTTTCAAAAATTCAGTATTAAAGAAAAAAGGTCACAAAATTATAAAATATATATATGAAGTGTGCTTTAAAAAATAGGATCCCTCTCTCTTTTTTTTTTTTTACAAAGTAATAGTAGATTATAAGAATGAAAATTAAAGGAGTTATAGAGGACTTAAACTTAAAAAAAAAGTAAAGAATTATAGTAAAAAATATATCTAGGCCTTTCTCTGATGTTTTTGTGGGCAGTGTGGGGTCAGTTTATTTTCAAGTGCTTCCTTGATTCGGCTTATATTTCTCAAGATCTATAGGCCCCTTCCTATGTAGTCATTATTAGCCATAGGGTTTTAATCTATTGCACCTGTCATTTCCAAGGAGGTTCCCTCTGCTTTAGCTTCTTCTGTTTGCTGGTCTCTTCAGTGTCTAATTTCCTCCCTGATGTAAGGGTGGTGGATACTTTTTTAGGCTCACTTGTTCAGTCATGCTGTGGGGAGCGAGGGACACTGCAATCAAATAACACTGGCATGTGCTCCCAGTGTCTCGGCCACACTGGGTTTGCCCCCACTCATGGTGTGTGTGCTTTCCCTGTCTACACTGCTTATGCTCTAGGTTGTTCTGCAAGGAATTCTCTGAGGCTGGCCCTGGGTTGTATGCACTTTCCAGGTTTGAGCCGCTCAGGTTCAGGTACTCAGGTACTCCTCAAAGGCACAGACTTGATTGGGCCTGCATTTTGTGTCCTTCCCAGGTCCAAACAGCTCAGGTGACCAGGTGTTTGGTGAGGGCAGTCGCTGCAGCTTATCATTTCCCCCATCCTTGCCACTCGGTTTTCTGGTTTATAACCAGTGCACCTTCTCAGGCAGATGCTGACTATCCAGAATCCCAAGAAGTCTTGGTTAGCCACAAGGCCTGCCTGCAGTTTGTTAGATTATGCCTCTCTGGGGCCACAATTGCCTCCTTCCGGCTCTGGCTGCCCTGGCCTGCCTGTCACCAAAGGGGGATGGGCCGGCCTGCAGCCAGCTAGCTTTGCTCAGTCTTTTGTTCTGTGAGCAGGCCTGAAGTTGTCTTAGGTTAGGGGTTTTCACGTGGTAGCTATCCCACAGTCTGGTTTGCTATCCCAAGTTAGTTCCCTCAGATTGTTCTTGGGGCATTCAGGCCCAGTCCTTATGCAAAGCAATGCAGCCCACACCTCCCTGCGATGCAGGAGTCTTCACTGTTTCTCTGCTGGGAGAGTTACCATTGGGCATGCAATTTGTAGGTTTTAATTATTTATTTATTTTTCCCTCCTGGTTATGTTGCTCTCTGTGGTTCCAAGGCTCACCACAGACTTGGCAGTGAGAGTGTTTCCTCATGTTTGGAAACTTTTCTCTTTTTAAAGACTCCCTTCCTGGGATGGAGGTCTGTCCCTTTTGCTTTTGTCTCTTTTTTCATCTTTTATACATATTCTCACCTCCTTTCTAAGACAATGGACTGCTTTTCTGGATGCCTGATGTCCTCTGCCAGCATTCAGAAGTTGTTCTGTGGAATTTACTCAGCATCCAAATGTTCTTTTGATGAATTTGTGGGGGAGAAAGTGGTCTCCCTGTCCTATTCCTCTGCCATCTCGTGATCATCATTCTTAACTTTAGATCACCTTAATGGGGAAAAAATGTTGTAAAATGGGAGACAGTAGACTCACATTTTTCTTTCTCAAGTTCTCAGAATATGCTTACTGAACTCAATTATTTCTCTTTAATGTGGAAGGCAGTCCAGAAAGCTTTCCTTCTGCTTTATACAGCACAGAAATGATTTCTCCTCCTACAGTGATGACATAAAATATATTTTTGGCCTCTGTTAGTTGACATGCAAATGTACCCAGTGCATCACAAGCAAAAACTCATTAAAAGCTGCTGGAATGCAATTGTGTTATCTTCCAGGAACACAGAAAATAACATTAGTCATCACTCCAGTGCATTTCCATTTGCTAACATAGTGAAATCACATACCCCATGTCCATTCCCCGAGGTTTCCATAGAAATTTTTCATATTTTGTTCTTGTTCCATGAGACAAATGCTCTTGGTGTCTATTTATCAATAAGAAACTTAAAAAAAATTAAATTGCAGAATATTGCCCCCTGATTTCATGTATAACCATGGAGACTTTTGTTTTCTAATAGTTCATGCAGGTCTGACTCTGTAGATAATGCTAAAAATTTCCCATCAAGTATTTGGAATTGTTGCTTCAGTTCAGTTCAGTTGCTCAGTCATGTCCAACTCTTTGTGACCCCATGAATTGCAGTACGCCAGGCCTCCCTATTCATCACCATCTCCCAGAGGTCACTCAGACTCATGTCCATCGAGTCAGTGATGTCATCCAGCCATCTCATCCTCTGTTGTCCCCTTCTCCTCCTGCCCCCAATCCCTCCCAGCATCAGAGTCTTTTCCAATGAGTCAATCCTTTGAAAGAGATGGCTAAAGTACTAGAGTTTCAGCTTTAGCATTATTGCTTCCAAAGAAATCCCAGGGTTGATCTCCTTCAGAATGGACTGGTTGGATCTCCTTGCAGTCCAAGGGACTCTTAAGAGTCTTCTCCAACACCACAGTTCAAAAGTATCAATTCTTCGGCACTCAGGTTTCTTCACAGTCCAACTCTCACATCCATACATGGTCACAGGAAAAACCATAGCCTTTACTAGACTGACCTTAGTTGTCAAAGTAATGTCTCTGCTTTTGAATATGCTATCTAGGTTGGTCATAACTTTTCTTCCAAGGAGTAAGCATCTTTTAATTTCATGGCTGCAGTCACCATCTGCCGTGATTTGGGGCCCAAAAAATAAAGTCTGACACTGTTTCCACTGTTTCCCCATCTATTTCCCATGAAGTGATGGGACCGGATAACTAGTATTTGGCTAAATCAGACAGAAGAGAGAGGCTAATGTATTAAAAAATTACACATAACATCTGAAAGAGTATATATATTTTCTCTAGTATTTCACTGATTTTATGGAAGTATTTCCTTTGCCAAGAGAATGCCAGTGCTTTTCATTTTGTAGGTACTCTCTTAATGGGCATGTAATAGACATTTGTGCAAATCTTACCCTACCTTGCCTTCTCTAGGTTTCCTGTTCCTACTTACTACAAGCACCAACTCATAAAACTGAAAGGAATCTTACTTAGCCTTGGGAAACTTCAGAAGGAAAAAAAAAACATTGGGATTTCTGTTAATGGAATGATGCAATGAAAGGATAATATTTGATTTTTTTTTCCAGGTTTACTGAGGTGCAGTTACAAAACTGTGTATATTTAGGTTGCACGGTGTAATTTTTTAAAGGTTTAAAACATGATAGTTTAATGTACATATATTAGTATATTGTGAAATGATTACTATTGTGAAGTTAATTATTATGTCTGTTACATCCCATAGTTACCGTTTTTCTTCTGTGGTAAGAATACAACATTTACTGTCTTAGGAAATTTCAAGTAGATGATAGTTGTACAAGAGACAGGGATCAAGACCATCTGCAAGAAAAATAATTGCAAAAATGCAAAATGACTGTCTGAGGAGGCCTTACAAATAGCTGTAAAAAGAAGAGAAGTAAAAAAGAAAGGAGTAAGGACAGATATAACCATTTGAATGCAGAGTTCCAAAGAATAGCAAGGAGAGATAAGAAAGCCTTCTTCAGTGATCAGTGCAAAGAAATAGAGGAAAACAATAGAATGGGAAAGACTAGAGATCTCTTCAAGAAAATTAGAGATACCAAGGAAACATTTCATGCAAAGATGGGCTCAATAAAGGACAGAAATGGTATGGACCTAACAGAAGCAGAAGATATTGAGAAGAGGCGGCGCGAATACACAGAAGAACTATATAAAAAAGATCTTCATGACCCAGATAACCACACACAGGTGTGATCATTCACCTAGAGCCAGACATCATGGAATATGAAGTCAAGTGGGCCTTAGGAAGCATCACGATGAACAAACCTAGTGGCGGTGATGGAATTCAAGATGAGTTACTTCAAATCCTAAAAAATAATGCTGTGAAAATGCTGCACTCAATATGACAGCAAATTTGGAAAACTCAGCCGTGGCCACAGGACTGGTAGTCAGTTTTCAGTCCAATCCCAAAGAAAGACAATGCCAACGAGTGCTCACCAGTTCAGTTCAGTTCAGTTCAGTTCAATTCAGTTGCTCAGTCGTGTCTGACTTTTTGCAATCCCATGAATCGCAGCATGCCAGGCTTCCCTATCAATCACCAACTCCTTGAGTGCACTCAGACTGGCATCCATCGAGCCAGTGATGCCATCCAGCCATCTCATTCATGGTGGTCCCCTTCTCCTCCTGCCCCTATTTCTTCCCAGTATCAGAGTCTTTTCCAATGAGTCAACTCTTTGCATGAGGTGGTCAAAGTACTGGAGTTTCAGCTTTAGCATCATTCCTTCCAAAGGAATCCCAGGGTTGATCTCCTTCAGAAAGGACTGGTTGGATCTCCTTGCAGTCCAAGGGACTCTCAAGAGTCTTCTCCAACACCACAGTTCAAAAGCATCAATTCTTCAGCACTCAATCAGCTTTAGCATCATTCCTTCCAAAGGAATCCCAGGGTTGATCTCCTTCAGAAAGGACTGGTTGGATCTCCTTGCAGTCCAAGGGACTCTCAAGAGTCTTCTCCAACACCACAGTTCAAAAGCATCAATTCTTCAGCACTCAGCTTTCTTCACAGTCCAAATGTCACATCCATACATGACCACTGGAAAAATCATAGCCTTGACCAGACGGACCTTTGTTGGCAAAATAATGCCTCTGCTTTTGAATATGCTGTCTAGGTTGGTCATAACTTTTCTTCCAATGAGTAAGCATCTTTTAATTTCATGGCTGCAGTCACCAGCTGCAGTGATTTTGGAGCCCCTCAAAATAAAATCTGACACTGTTTCCACTGTTTCCCCATCTATTTCCTATGAAATGATGGGACCAGATGCCATGATCTTCATTTTCTGAATGTTGAGCTTTAAGCCAACTTTTTCTCTTGCCATTTTCACTTTCTTCAAGAGGCTTTTTAGCTCCTCTTCACTTTCTGCCATAAGGGTGGTGTCATCTGCATATCTGAGGTTATTGATATTTCTCCCAGCAATCTTAATTCCAGCTTGTGCTTCTTCGAGTCCAGCGTTTCTCATTGAAAAGTTGTTTTTGAGTCATGACACGGGGATTCTTGGCCCCTGGAGGAGAAGAGTTCAATCTGGGGCCAGAGACAAGGCTTGATCGCTCAGAGTTTTTGTGTAGTGAAGTTTTATTAAAGTAGAAAGGAGATAGAGAAAGCTTCTGACATAGGCAACAGAAGGGGGCAGAAAGAGTACCCCCCTGCTAGTCTTCAGCTAGATGTTATATAGTCACAAGCAGCCTGTTAATGAAAGAAAGGAATGTGTCAAAAGAAAGATCATGGCACCAGGCCCCTCACCCATAAGATGTATTTTGGGACAATCTTGGCACCAAATGGTTTATCTTGGGCCATAAAACGATTAACTTGAATCTTGAAAAAGGGCAGATCACCATACAAATGGTTTCATTTACATATATTAGAGGAACAATATTGGAGTATAACATACTGTTTTATTAAGTAGGTTCTGAGCCAAGATGCAAAACCAACTTGAAGACAGAGTTTGGGTTACTGCATAGTACATTAGCATATCTTAAGATAAACATTTTCATAAGAAAAAGGCATTGGTTAACTTCAGGTGAAACCAGGTGTCACTATGGCAACACAGAATTTTAAGAAAAACCTCCTTTTAAATTTGTATAGAGAAGGAAAAATGATCCCTTGTTTGTTTCCTCCTGTCACTTAAGAGAGATAAAAATGACACTTGCAGGCTATTTCTTCCATTTGGAGACACTTGGCCTTCCTGCCTGTTACCCTCTCATCATGATGTACTCTGCATATAAGTTAAATAAGCAGAGTGACAATATACAGCCTTGACATACTCCTTTTCCTATTTGGAACCAGTCTGTGGTTCCATGTCCAGTTCTAACTGTTGCTTCCTGACGTGCATATAGGTTGCTCAAGAGGTTGCCCATCTCTTTCAGAATTTTCCACAGTTTATTGTGATCCACACAGTCAAAGGCTTTGGCATAGTCAATAAAGCAGAAATAGATGTTTTTCTGGAATTCTCTTGCTTTTTTGATGGTCCATTAGATGTTGGCAATTTGATCTCTGGTTCCTCTGCCTTTTCTAAAACCATTTTGAACATCTGGAAGTTGAAGGTTCACGTTTTGCTGAAGCCTGGCTTGGAGAATTTTGAGCATTACTTTACTAGTGTGTGAGATGAGTGCAATTGTGCAGTAGTTTGAGCATTCTTTGGCATTGCCTTTCTTTGGGATTGGAATGAAAACTGACCTTTTCCAGTCCTGTAGCCACTGTCTTCAGTCTGGTTCAACTAAAAGTGTTTTGTATTATAGGTTGTTTACTGATTATTTCTGTCAGTAGCATCTTTTGATCGACATCTTTTCATTCCCTCACCTCACCCAACTCCGTTTTACTTTCCGTTACGATAAGTCTGGCTTTTTGGATGCCACATGTAAGTGAGATCATACATTATCCGTCTTTCTCTGTATGACTTATTTCACTCAGCATAATGTCCTACAGGTTTATTCATGCTCTTTCAAAGATCAGGGATTTCCTTTTAGTGACTGAAAAATCTTTTGTTGTGTACACACGCCACATTTTATTTTGTCATTTATCTGTCAATGGACTTTTAGGTTGTTACCATATCTGACTAGTCAAGATATGGTAATGACCTAAGAGTGCTACAGTGATCATGAAAGTGCAGATAGCACTTCAAGATACTGACTTCATTTTCTTTAGATACATTCCCAGAAGTGATACTAGTGAATCATATTTGATCTTGAGAAAAGCCAGCCATGTAAAGATCTGGGTGAAAAGAATCTGAGATAGAGGAAACAGCAAGTGTGTACAATAAGGTACTCAAAGATTATTTGAGAAATGAGGAATTATCTTTAATCACCTTAAAATTTAGAACTATTTTTGTATTTATTGTCCATTCATATTTTCTTCTTGTTAATTCTTATTTTTGCAATTTTTCTATTAAAGAATCATACTTTAGTAGAAAAAGTGTTTTGTACGTTGGGGAAATTAACCCTTTGCTGCCAGTTTGGCAAATGTTCTACCCTTTTCTTTTTTAAATCTTGATTCATTTTACTATTTTTATTCTTACAGAATTTATATTTAACTCTATAAATCTTTTAAATGCTTTTTAATTTTCATTATATGTGTAAAAATATCTTCTTTACTTAAA
>SJYC01047149.1:0-13703 GCA_006408675.1 Madoqua kirkii | reverse complement strand
ATCACCTCAGATATGCAGATGACACCACCCTTATGGCAGAAAGTGAAGAGGAGCTAAAAAGCCTCTTGATGAAAGTGAAAGAGGAGAGTAAAATAGTTGACTTAAAGCTCAACATTCAGAAAACGAAGATCATGGCATCTGGTCCGTCACTTCATGGGAAATTGATGGAGAAACAATGGAAGCAGTGTCAGACTTTATTTTTTTTGGACTCCAAAATCACTGAGGACAGTGACTGCAGCCATGAAATTAATAGACGCTTACTCCTTGGAAGAAAATTTATGACCAACTTAGATAGTATATTCAAAAGCAGAGACATTACTGTGCCAACTAAGATACATCTAGTCAAGGCTATGGTTTTTCCAGTGGTCATGTATGGATGTGAGAGTTGGACTGTGAAGAAGGCTGAGCACCGAAGAATTGATGCTTTTGAACTGTGTTGTTGGAGAAGACTCTTGAGAGTCCCTTGGACTGCAAGGAGATCCTACCAGTCCATTCTGGAGATCAACCCTGGGATTTCTTTGAAGGGAATGATGCTGAAGCTGAAGCTTCAGTACTTTGGCCACCTCATGTGAAGCACTGACTCGTTGGGACAGACTCTGATGCTAGGAGGGATTGGGGGCGGGAGCAGAAGGGGACGACTGAGGATGGAATGGCTGGATGGCATCACGGACTCAATGGACATGAATCTGAGTGAACTCCGAGAGATGGTGATGAACAGGGAGGCCTGGCGTGCTGCTATTCATGAGGTCACAAAGAGACATGACTGACTGAGCGACTGAACTGAACTGAACTGATCACATAGGTAAGTAGTGGACCCAGAAATCCAACACAGACAATCTGGCTACAGGGCCCATGCTTTTAGCTACTACATGATAGTTAGATGTTTCTAAGACTTTGGGTTGGACTAATTGGAAAGATGGATGACTGGATATACCGATGTGTGTGTCAGTATGACCTGAGACAGAATGAAATCACCTAGGGAGTGATTGAAGGCAGGAGGAGAAGAGGATGACAGAGGATGAGACGATTGTATGGCATCACCAACGCGATGGACATGAGTTTCAGTAGGCTCTGAGAGTTGGTGATGGACAGGGAAGCCTGGCATGCTGCGTTCCTTGGGGTCGCAGAGTCAGACATGACCAAGTGACTGAACTGAACTGAGGGAGGATTATATATAGCGTAGACAAGAGGTCTAAGACAACTGCAGGAAACTCAAACATGTATAGTTCTGGAAGAGAAGTAGGTATCAGCAAAGGAAACTGCAAAGAAATAACCAAAGAGGTGGGGGAATATCTGCGAGGGTGTGGTTTCTTGAGAACCAAGTGAAGGACATATTTCAAAAATAAGTAGGTGATCAACTGGGTCAAATGATATCGATAAATCAAGTAAGATGAGGTTTGTGAATTGAACAGTAGATTTAGCCTAGATTTAACCTCGAAGAGAGCAGTTTCTATAGGACAGAAAAGTGAAAATGAAAGTGTTATTCATTCAATCATGTTCAACTCTTTCTTTGTGACCCCATGGACTGTAACCCCCAGGCTCCTCTGTCCATGGAATTCTCCAGGCAAGAGTCCTGAAGTAGGTAGCCATTCCCTTCTCAGGGGATCTTCCTGACCCAGGGATCAAACGCAGGTCTCCCATATTGTAGGCAGATTTTTTACTGTCTGAGCCACGAGGGAGGTCCTTGGGAGAGGAAATAAATTCCAGAGAAAAATAAAAGAGGAAAATTGGACACAATGAGTATAGAAAGCTCTTTCCAGAAATCTTTCTGTTATAGATGCCAAAGGAAAGGTGCGATGGACTTAGAGGTTTGTTGTTTTTGTTTTCCTTTAAGACAGGAGAAAAAATGTTTCTTTAAATTTTACTTTATTTTACTTTACAATACTGTATTGATTTTTCCATACATCAACATGAATCCACCACTGGGTGCACGTGTTCCCAATCCTGAACCCCCCTTCTACCTCCCTCCCACATCCCTCCCCATACCATCTCTCTGGGTTTTCTAGCTGATGGAAATGTTACATTAAAGTGGAATAACATGATGATGTAGAGAATGAGCCTCATTTCTAGTTTCAAATCCTTGAATATATCAGGCACATAAGCACAGAGAACTGACGTAGAACTGTGGTTCTTTTCTGTAGACACATTTTTGGAAATGTTGTGATGTTGTATTTCATTTTCTAGTGTGGTCATGCTTGCACACTTACATATTTAAAAGCATTTTAAAAGCAAATAAAATTTTTAAAGGTCTCCCTTTATCTTATACTTAATATATTGTGTTGATCTTTTGAAACTATATATGTAAGTAGTTTATGGATTTTATTTCAGAATAGTAACAAAAGACATTCTAGTCCAATTAAATCAGGCTTTCTGGCCCAGAGGCAATAGCATAGGAATTTATAAAAATGATTCCTGGTGGATTTTAATATGCAGCCAAGATCTTCTAAAAACTCACAACAAACCTCAGAGGCAGATAGTATTATTATCATTATCATTGTTATTATTATTATATTATATATAAGAAAACCAAGGCTCAAAGTGGTGAAACTATTGGTACCAAATATTACCAAGATACTATTGGTAAATGATGGATTTGAGAGTGACTCCAAAACTCATTTTTCTCTTCCACTTTCCAATCATCTTTAGAATTATAAGAGTACATTTCTGTCCCTGTGCTCTTTCTTATGTTCTTTCCTTTGCTTGGATCACTTTGACTTCCTTTTTATTTTTTCTTTTCCAGGTCCTTGTAGACTTCACAGTTTGAGCATGTAAGAATTATATGTATAGCTTCATATCAATATATCTTTATATCTGGCTATCTATCATCTGTCTAGCTCTCTGGCTCTAAAGTTAGGTACATTTGGGTTTGACTCCTGACTGTCAGTTCTTAACTATGTGACCTTGGAGGTTACTTAGCCTTTCTAAACTTTAATTTGCTCATCTTTGAATCAAGGGCAACAATAAAATTCAGTTTACTCTAAAATAGAGAAGCTTGAAACCAGAGAAGTGATAAGATATTGGTAAGATCACAGTTTGAATGTGTGTGCAGCAACAGCCTTCTTTTATGCTTCAGAAATAAATTTTAGCCAAACAAGACTCAAAATTACTTAGGAAACTGGAAGGAGAGCCAATATTAAATGAATATTTAAGTTTCCTAAACCATGGTGAGTGACCCCACTATCACTCAAATCTCAACTAATCCCAAAGAAGAAAATTAGCAAGGATGCTTAAAAGGCTCTCAGGTCGGTCTCCATCCAGTGGGCTAGAAGTTATGCCATCTAAAATTCCAAGGCAATATCATGGGAGCCCGTTCAAGCCAAATAATTGAATTGAGTGCTTAGTCTTCTCTATACTTCAAGATGGTGATTATATTTAGAAGCCATATATTTCCCTTTTTCTTTTCAAAGTGAATGAGTGAATAACTTTAAAAAAGTCACACCAGACTTGACCTTGGTAGACAGTACATTGAACTTGTTCCCATACTTCATTTGCCAATAATTGTGTATGATCTTGAAGATATTATTTGCATTTTATGAGTTTTGTATCTTTTGTAAAATAAAAGGATTGGATTAGATGACCTCTCAATTACCATATTTTATAGTTTTTCAGTGACCTGAAAAGCTAAGCTTTCATGTAATTGAAATGATCATAGTTTTTTGGAGTAAAATCAGAATGCTTCCTATATTTGTATATGTTCACAGAGAGGGAAAGCCTTCTCTCAGGTTTGCATTTTATTTTCTTACCCCCCACACATCAGTCAGAATGCTTCAAAGTACTGATAATTAATGGAAATTGCTTAGAGCTTTCCCACATAGAATAATTTCATTTGCTGTTTATGGAAATCCTGTGGCATGGATACTGAATATATAGTCATACACATTTGTAGATGAGCACAATAAAGCTCAAAGAGGAATAAGAGACTTGTTCAAGGTAGCACAGTTTAAAAAAAGAGCTGAGACACAAATCAAGGTTTTGTAATGATATGATTTCTCTGAAGAAACTCCCCTGTCATCCCTTGATTTTGTTTCTCTAGAAATAATTATTTATAAAATATTTAAAGTTAAAAAAATACAATACTGGATGCTTTGAAAGAATGCTAGAACAATGGTCTGGGATCTACAACAAAAAGGGATAACAATATTTGTGTAAGGATAATGGTCTGAGGTACCTGTGGCCACTGAGAGAGCAAATGTTCTGCTAAGAAGCATGCTGCCCCAAGCCATTTGTTCTTTCCCCTCTATAGGATGTTGGGAGAGACCAAAGTTCCAGTAATTGGTCTATGAAGATAACAGATGATATCTGACTTAGTCATATTAAAAATAGGCCTTCTTGCTCGTCTATGAAGAGCATGACTATTTTGCCTAGGGACCACCTAGGGACATGACTATTTTGCCTAAAAAAGTATATAACACAATTTGTCAATTGAAATGAACTTCATGTAAAAGTTTCATTGTTTGCCAGATTACCTCACTGGGAACATATATTATAGTTTTGACAAGAGGGCAACAATTTATTGGGAAACGTGGAGGGATCAGAGGAGCCTCTCAATGTGTCTCTAGGTTTATCAGCAGCTTCCCCTTTATGCCATGTCTGTATTTTGTGGGGTCCAAGCACTCCAGAAAGCCCAGGCCATAGCTCAGCCTCTTCCCCTCCTGAGTCAGGAGAACAAAAGCTCCTCTACCCCACACCTTGCTCTCTCACCACATCTCTGTGACTTCTCATCAATGGAGGCAAGTGATTCTTAGCCTGGGAGGGATTTTGTCCTCCAGGGGACATTTGTCATTACTTAGAGCCATTTGCTATTGGTATGAATGGGTAAAGACCTATGATGTGACTAAACACATTATGTTGCAAAAGACAGCTCCCGACAATAAAGAATTATTGTCACTAAATGTCAGTAGTGCTGAGAATGGAAACTCTGGTGCCAGCTGAAACTTGACTGGACTTAGGCTAGAGTGGAGGGGTAGGATAAATTGCCTCGGGGCTTGTAGGACACAGAAATCTAAGCGGGAAACACTGGTATGAGGTTAAAGGCCAGGAGAATCAGAAGGTGACAGGTCTAAGAAAAATGAAGCAGAATCCCTCTCCCTCCTATATTGCTGTCAGAGAAAGAGAAGGAAGAAAAACCTGCAGGAATGGTCATCCACTGCAATAGGGGCTACTGGGAAGCCACCACTAAGGAGCAAATGTGACATATAGTAACAAGCATCATTATCATAAAGGAAGCCCCAGAGCTATAACCATTATTATAACCATTATCAAGTTCTCTTCTTTCCTGGCATCTCCAAGCTCTCTAAGCCCTTCCTCCCTGAAAGGAGACACCGAATGGCACCAGACTTTCAGTTTCTCTTCCCCGTTGTTATCCCCACCCCCACCCCCCAGCTCTTACCTGTTTATTTCTCGTTCCACTTGTAAGAAAAATGAGAGGTGCTAGCTATGTTAGGCCTCCAAAGTAAAGTGAGTGTAGAATTCTCTCATCCTTATATAGTTCCATGGCTTGTGGAGGCTGAGGAATCGGTCACATTCTCATGGTGCTGGGACAGCGTCATGGCAAGGCACACCAAAATGCAGTTTTCTGATGACCCAGGAAGCCAGTAGACAGTCTACTGTGATGTCTGCTAACTAGACCTTGGCCTGACCTGATGGGTTCTGTCGAACTAACTCTAGAGTCAAACTCTCTTGGCTTCATGGGAAAACTAATGTTGAAATCTTATCTATTAGTGAAGAGGTCCGAGGCACCCAGGATATACAAAATATGTTCTGAATGGATGATTCCCCAACAGAAACAGGGTTAATCATCTGTTAAATGATTCTCCAAAAATAACACTGAAACATAAATAGATATTTTTGGTAAATCCACACAAAGACTAATACATTAAATCCTGCCAGTCATTTATGTACCAAACATAATGGGCTTTATCAGCTCAGCTCTGGAAAGCACACTGGATTTCCTTTTTGTCATGAAAGATGTATTGTGATAGAGTTTATTGAAGAGCTACTAGTGACAAGGAAAGATAACCAGTGGTCACATGACTTAGTGGTCTAGGACTGTTACAATGGGAGCAAAGTGGAAATCTTGGACAAGCTGCTACTGCTGCTAAGTCACTTCAGCCGTGTCTGACTGTGCGATCTCGTAGATGTTGGCCCATCAGGCTCCCTCTCCCCTGGGATTCTCCAGCTAAGAACACTGGAGTGGGTTCCTATTTCCTTCTCCAATGCATGAAAGTGAAAAGTGAAAGTGAAGTCGCTCAGTCGTGTCTGACTCTTAGCGACCCCATGGACTGCAGCCCACCAGTCTCCTCCATCCATGGGATTTTCCAAGCAAGAGTACTGGAGTGGGGTGCCACTGCCTTCTCCACGTGCACAAGCTAAGCTTCTGGTAAATCAGTCAGTCAAAATGTAGGCAGCCTGCTGGGAGGTGTGCCTGCAGGTTTTGCTAGCTTGACCTGCGTGGAACAATCAGGCTGGTCATAGAATAATTGGCTATTCTTGGAAAGCAAAATAACTTGATCAAAATAAATAATAAATAAATAATATTATAGAACTGAGGGCATCTCCATTTCTTCATCATAGAAATGAGCTACCAATGCCACTTAAAAGACAATGCAACAATTTACCTATTATAATAAAGATTCTGCCCCCACCTCCATTTCATAAACAAATAGACAAACAAATAAATCGAGGGGCTAACAAACTAAGCAATATACTACAAACAACAAAGACCATTTTCAGGCCAATATATTAAGTTCAATATATCATTCAGCTTGTTTCATGTTCCTTCATTATATTTCTGCTTTTTGTTGGTAAGGGCAAGTTATTTTAAGAACACAGGGGAAACAGATGCATGGGGTGAGCTATGCTGAACCACCGAGGCTGTGGATTAAAAAACTGGTGATACTGAGGAAGGTGTTACCTTTATGGGGATAGGTTTGCTACAGAACCTATAAACAAGTAATATGTGAGATGTATTTACAAAAGGCCAAGCATGCTAGTCAGTGACCCAACAACTCTGATGAATTTTTTGTTTCTCAAAAAAGCATACTTGAACATGGTAGTCATGGCAGCCATTGAATGAGGAATCAGAATTTGATTCCTCATTTCCTGTAGGCTTCCAAGGCTACCGTGTTATCTAGACTTGTGGGTTCACTGCTTTCTATACTAATTGATTAAGTTTTTGACTTGCAGATGAAAAGAGAGGAACACTTCAGCCTTCAGAGGGTCTATGCTCTTAAGTATATATGGAAATTCTTTTTGGGCCCATTACAGACTCACTTATCCCATTGCTTTCTGTGCCAGAATGCCTACTCAGGGGTTCAGAGCAATTGTCCTGGGTGTGACATATTAGAGTGAAAGAGAGAAGAGAGCTAACTGACATCACTTTGTGAAAATTCAACAATAGCCAGAGTTTATTGAGCACTTCTTATGAGCCAAACTACTATGCTCAACACCTGATATGTATTAACACATATAATCCTTACCTTCCCCAACATTCAAATGTCTTAGTGTGTGAGTGGGTCTGATTGTAGTATGGACAGGTACCAGAAAAATAAATGGTCATTGTTAACTATGCATGAACTTGTCTTCAAATTAGGGCTATTCATTGAAGTGAAAGAGTGTTACTTGAAGTTAAGATGAAACTCCTTAGGTAGAGATAGGACCAATAGGTCAGCAGCATCACATTCACTTTTCTACCCTCTCGTCAGGTGGTTCACTTTCAAAGGCTAAACATTGGAAATTATAAAATAATTCAGGAAAGAAGGTAGAATTTTTTTAAGAGGGGAACAATAAATGCTTCCTGGATATTGGAATAGATAGTACATTTGTCATTGTCTTGGTTTATCTGGAGCATTTCCTCTCTCCAACCATACTTCATTGAGAATTGCCCAGGTTTACTCAATTGGCAAGTGAAGCTCATCATTTCACTTATAACTTAGTTCCTATAACTGTTTTCATTGCCTAACTCTAGAAATCCTTGCTGTAAAGATGTGGTTATCAGCTGTGGTTGATTTTGCCATGCCCTCAAGGACATTTTGATTGTCAGGCAAGGGGAAAAAGACTTTGCTACTGGCACCTAATGAGTAGAGGGCAGGAATGATGCTGAACTTTTTATAATGCATGGAGTAGCTCTTATAATAAGTAATTACCCACTCTAGAATATTAACATAATAAATAGAATATTGCAAACAAGCTGTGATGTTTTCCTGACTATGACTGTGTTTAAAGAGGGGAACAATAATGCTTCCTGGATATTGGAATAGATAGTACATTTGTCATTGTCTTGGTTTATCTGGAGCATTTCCTCTCTCCAACCATACTTCATTGAGAATTGCCCAGGTTTACTCAATTGGCAAGTGAAGCTCATCATTTCACTTATAACTTAGTTCCTATAACTGTTTTCATTGCCTAACTCTAGAAATCCTTGCTGTAAAGATGTGGTTATCAGCTGTGGTTGATTTTGCCATGCCCTCAAGGACATTTTGATTGTCAGGCAAGGGGAAAAAGACTTTGCTACTGGCACCTAATGAGTAGAGGGCAGGAATGATGCTGAACTTTTTATAATGCATGGAGTAGCTCTTATAATAAGTAATTACCCACTCTAGAATATTAACATAATAAATAGAATATTGCAAACAAGCTGTGATGTTTTCCTGACTATGACTGTGTTTTTTACTGGTGTTGATACACAGTGTTTGGATGTATTGGGCCAATGCTGCTTCCCAATTTTAGACAGGCAAGCATCATTTCATACCTAGGACACCGTGTGCCAAAGGCAGATTGTTAGGTATGATGACAAAGGTGAAAAGGTGTGTTATTCATTGAGTGTTAAAAGTGATGACCACTACAGGGGACTTCTGATGAAGTGAAGAGTCATTGCAATGAGCAATTTGAGCATTGTTAACTCGTTTCCTCACTCTCTGTCTTCTGTCTGTCTCTGTGTCTCTCATCTCTTTCTCTCATTCTACCTACACATGTATATATATGGCCAAACCTAGATGAAAAGCCTATACATTCATTTTCCATTGAGTTCAAGCTGCTTAACAAGTTCACATTGCATGCTCAGTGGTAATGGTTATATAATTAATGTATTACTTAAAGTAGGCAAAAATATACAGAGCAATCTCTCCTTTGTTACTGCTCAAAGTTCTCTGGGCAATCCCCACCTTGAATTAAAATCAGATGCAACTATGAGAATTAAAAGGCTGCTGCTGCTGCTGCTAAGTCGCTTCAGTCGTGTCCGACTCTGTGCGACCACATAGACGACAGCCCAACAGGCTCCCCAGTCCCTGGGATTCTCCAGGCAAGAACACTGGAGTGGGTTGCCATTTCCTTCTCCAATGCATGAAGTGAAAAGTGAAAGTGAAGTCACTCAGTCATGTCTGACTCTTCGCGACCCCGTGGACTGCAGCCTACCAGGCTCCTCCATCCACAGGATTTTCCAGGCAAGAGTACTGGAGTGGGGTACCATCACCTTCCCTAATCAAAAGGCAGTGAAACAAAGAAGTTTCCTGACAGACCTAACAGTAAGCATTATGGTATAAAGAGGCCTGGCTTTGAAATCAGACAAATGTGGATTATAATTCTAGACCCTTCATTTATTATCTGAGCAATCTTTGACAGAAAATCCCCCAGAGCCCCAGTTTTTGTATCTGTGCTGTGGTAATTATAGCATCATGTTTTCCCTGGTGGCTCAGATGATAAAGAATCTGCCTGCAATGTAAGAGACGTGGGTTTAATCCCTGGGTTGATAATATTCTCTGGAGAAGGAAATGGCTACACATTCTAGTATTATTGCCTAGAGAAGTCCATGAACAGAAGAGTTTGGCAGGCTACAGTCCATAGGGTCACAAAGAGTTGGATACAACTGAGTGACTAACAGTAATAGCATCTACTTCATAGAGTTATTGTGAAGATTAAGTAATGAGACAGTATATGTGCAATCCCAAGTATATAATGCATGCGTACATGCTAGGTCGCTTCAGTCATGTCTGACTCTTTGCGACCCCGTGAACTGTAGTCCACCAGTGTGGTCGCCCGCCTCGCCGATAAGGAGAATGCCACAGACAGGATTCTTCTGACACGCGGTTTATTGTTACAGCTCTTTTAGGAAGTGGCGAGGGCCCCGATGCAGGGAAAGCAGTTGCTTATATAGCCCAGATGGGAGGCGTGTCAACCTCTGATTGGCTCATAAAGTCAACCTCTGATTGGCTCATAAAGTCAACCTCTGATTGGCTCATAAAGTCAACCTCTGATTGGCTCATAAAAGAACACTGTTAGAATCCCTAATTAGCATATCTGCCTACATATATGCGAAGAACCAGGAAGCAGGAAACCGGCGCCATCCTGCAATGGCGGCTGTGGCTCCCGACACACCAGGTTCCTCTGTCCATGTGATTTTCCATGCAAGAATACTTAAGTGGGTTGCCATGCCCTCCTCCATGGGATCTTCCTGATGCAGGGATTAAACACACGTCTCCTGCGGCTCTTGAACTGCAGGCAAATTCTTTCCACTGAGCATCCAGGGAAGCTCCAAGTATATAATAGGTGTATGCAAATGGTAGTTAACTAAGTAAAATATATTAACTTGCTTTATTCTCAACCAATTTATATTCACTTATATTGTAATCCATACATTGAAAATAAATTTTTAAAGATTGACATTTTCCTTTTTAAGATTTTATAGTTTACTTATTACTATTTCTATTATTTTTATTATGATTTTTATTACTTTACTTTATCAGCTTGAGTAGAGTCAACCTAAGTCTGACATTTCTGAAAGAAGACCTTCAGGGGGAGCTCATTTACTCGCTTCCAAAGAACATTGTATCCTTTAAGAAGGGTAAATTGTTGTATTACACTTGAATTTTTCCTTTTTGGGTATTGGAACATAAATAAAACAGAGTTTAAATTGTTGAGCAAAAGTAGTCTAACACAAAGATAGACAATGTGTGCCTCCATTCATTTAAACTGTAAAACCAGGCAAAAGTGATATTAGCTGTTAAAAGTCAGGAAAATGGTAGCCCTGAGTGGAGAGTAGAGAAGTGGCTACTGAGTCAAAGAGACCTCAAAGCAGAGCATGGTGTTTAGGTGATGTCTGATGTTTGAGTATGCTACAAGTAACACAGGGTACATTCAATTCATGAAACTTCATCAGGATGAACACTTATATGCTCGCATTTTTGTGCACATATTATTTTAAATAGTAATACTGTGCATAAATCCTTGTGCATATCTCTGATCATTCCTTTATAATGCATTCAGTTCAGTTCAGTTCATTACCATAAGTGAAATTACTCAGTCAAGCTCTTGAAAAATATTATCAGTTGCTCTCTAAAAGATCCTGTGGACTTAACTCTTACCAGAGATATTCAAATCTACCAATTTCCTTGCACCATTATCATCACAAGATAATATAACGTGAAAGTGAAAGTGAAGTCGCTCAGTCATGTCCAACTCTTTGCAAACCATGGACTGTAGACCACCAAGCTCCTCAGTCCATGGGATTCTCCAGGCAAGAATACTGGAGTGGGTTGCCATTTCCTTCTCCAGAGGATCTTCCCGACCCAGGGATCAAACCCAGGTCTCCCACATTGCAGGCAGACGTTTTAACCTCTGCAGCACCAGGGAAGCCCAACAAGATAATATAGTTAACATTTAATAACACTTTATTGTAAGCAATTCACTAAACATGTTTTACCTCATTTATTCTTTAAAATAACTCTGAGAGTTAGGTACTCTTATCCTCACTTACAGATGAGGAAACTAAAGCTAGTTTCCTTTCTAGCTAGTAATTACTTTCTCAGCTAGTAATGAGCAGACTTCTGGTGTTTTTCATTACAAAGCCCAAGATTTTAAATTTGTATTGGTGTTTTAAAAATTGCCACTTTGATGGGCAAAATACAGTAACATGTTTTTATTTGTATGCTTGATTATTACAAGCTTAATTTTTTTCTTTCAAATATCCAGTGATTCTTTACACCTCCACTCTTGTCAATAGTCTGTTCATGAGCTTTAATCTTTAGTAACATGTTAATCTTTTTTTTTCTTTTACTGATATATAAAAGCTTTTAGAATGACACATTCACATGGTAAAAATGGTACAGAATAGACAACTAGCCTCCCTCCCACAACAGAACTCCATCTTCAGTGTCTAAATCTTATAATCATCAACAGTTTACTGTGTGCCCTTCCATAAAGTTCCCATGCTCATATTTCCCCACTCATATAGGTATATATATGCATATATCCTGTATGAGTTTGCTAGTCTGTCATAACAAAATTCCACAGACTGGGTGGCTTAAAAATATAAATCTATTTATTTTGTCACAGGTTTAGAGGATAGAAGTTCAGATCAAGGTGTGGACTGAATTGGTTTCTTCTGAGGTCTTTCTTCTTGACTTGTAGATAACCACCTTCTCACTTTAAATTTACATGGCTTTCCCTCCACGTGTGTCTATATCCTAATATCCTCCTCTTAAAAGGGCAACTGTAAAGTCCATCTAGATGACTTCATTTTATCCTAATTACCTCATTAAAGACACCATTTCTGAATACAGCTGGTCATATTCTGAGGTATTAGGTATTATGACTTCAACATATGAATTTTGAAGAGATACAATTCAGACCATAACAAAAGAAAAATCCTATCCATACAGTATAGCACATTGCTTCTTATACTTAATGCAATTTGAAGTCAACCCATATCAGCACATAAAAATCTACTATATATCCTAATATCCTCCTCTTAAAAGGGCAACTGTAAAGTCCATCTAGATGACTTCATTTTATCCTAATTACCTCATTAAAGACACCATTTCTGAATACAGCTGGTCATATTCTGAGGTATTAGGTATTATGACTTCAACATATGAATTTTGAAGAGATACAATTCAGACCATAACAAAAGAAAAATCCTATCCATACAGTATAGCACATTGCTTCTTATACTTAATGCAATTTGAAGTCAACCCATATCAGCACATAAAAATCTACTATATTCATTTAAATAGTGGCATATTATTCCATTTTATGGCTATTATATAAATTGCTTTACCAATTTCCCATAGGTGGACATTTAGGTTTTTTCCAGGTATTTGAGGTCATAAGTGGGCTTCCCAGGTGGCTTGGTGGTAAGAATCCACCTGTCAGTGCAAGAGATGAAGGAGAGGTGAGTTCAGTCTCTGGGTTGGGAAGATCCCCTGGAGGAGAGCATGGCCACCAACTCCAGTATTCTTGCCTGGAAAATTCCATGGACAGAAGAGTCTGGTGGGTTATAATCATGGGGTTCAAAAAGATTCAGATACGACTGAGTACACTTGCATGTATGCACGAGGTCATAAATCATGCCACTGTGAACATTGCTGTAGCCATACATTTCTGTACAATGCAAGTGTATCTGAGCATAATTTTAAAAGTAGAATCATTGTGTGAAAGATCATACGCCCTTAATTTTTTGATAGAACTTGTCAAATTAACTGTATATAGGGCAACAGAAGATGAGGTGGTTGGATGGCATCACAGATACCATGGACATGAACCTGAACAAATTCTGGGAGATGCTGAGGGACAGGGAGGCCTGGTGTACTACAGCATGTGGCATCACAAAGAGTTGGGTATGACTTAGTGACTGAACAACAACAACGATATACCAAAGTGAAAGGGAGAGCCTAATTTCTTGCAACCTTGACAATACTGTATCAAACTTT
>SJYC01047148.1:0-12966 GCA_006408675.1 Madoqua kirkii | reverse complement strand
TGGTGGTGGACTCAAATGTTTGGGCTACTTCTCCACTAGGAGTTGCAATTAGGCACATAATCTGTCAGTTTTACTTATTTTTTCCTCTCAGTTATGTTGCACTCTGAGATTCCAAAACTCTTCACAGACCCGCTGGTGAGAGGGTTTCCTGGTGTTTGGAAACTCTCTTTCACGACTCTCTCTCCAGGATGGGTCTCCATCCCTAACTTTTTTGTCTCTCTTTTTAACCTTTTATATTTTGTCCTACCTCATTTCAGAGATGATGCGCTGCCTTTCTAGGTGCCTGCTGTCCTCTGCAAGTGTTCAGGAGTTGTTCTGAGGTATTTGCTCAGCATTCAAATGATCTTTTGATGAATTTGTTGGGGAGAAAGTGGTCTCCCCATTCTATTTCTTGTCCTGAATATGATTTTTACCTCTTTTGATCCATACTATTTTTCATGTTAGTGTATGCATCAATTTTTATTTTAACCAGATTTAGATGTTTTTCTTGTATATGTGTGTATATTTATATAAAATAGTAATAAATCAAATGCCTTTTCAGCATCTCTGGAGATAATAACAGATTTCTCTTTTGCATTTTAAAAAAATAAGATATTTTCTTTTTTATTTCAATTACGTAAGTGGCTTTTCCAGTCTTCACTGGAACCTTTTCTTGAAATTCCAAATCACAAATCTCATCTGTTGTCTCATGCAACAGTAAGAAATCCAAGCTTCTACCAAGTTCCCCTCCTCCTGTATATCTAGAAATGCCAAAGGAATCCATCCATGTTACACAAACTCACTTCTCATTTCCTGTCTCATCCAGCTACCTGATTCCAGACTGCTATCTACTTATAGCCAATCTCTTAACTTGCTTCCATTTCTCAGCTGTCATTCTTCCTTTTACTATTTTCTCACAAGCATAGAAAATGACCTTCCCTTTAGTTCCCTGCCAAGTTAGCTGAGGGTGGGTTGTAAAATTTAACAAGACTTTACCAAAGGCTTAGAGAAAATAGAAAGGCATTATATTCCAGACACATAAAATTGAGTTTTATTTAATAGATGCTCATACTTCTAAGACCCAAGTCTCTCCATTAAAGTCATGGGTGCATCTTAGCTTGAAGCTGACACCTTCAGTGGGAGATGTGACCTCTAACTATAATCCTGCTGCTATTTTTACAGAGCACTTACCACCTCTTGAGAATAATAATGCCCTTGAGTATGTATCTTATAACCTGTGATCACGACTCCAAATTTTATGTCTATTTTATCTGTCTGATGGAACTGCTAAACAATGAAGTGTGGGGAATGTATATTACAATCCCTTCATTCAGTGACATCAAGTTAGTAGCTTCAAATCACCACTGGTGGAGATATTTACACCATGGATATTTGAAAATGCTGCAGCTAAGGGCTTGATTTGTTATTGTTGTCGATTTTCTAGATTTTAAGTATGTGGTATAGAAAATGTCACCAATGAAGATTACATTTAAAAGGGTGTTGTTTTGTAGGCATTACATTGTGAATAGTACAAAAAATATTGAGCAGACATTCTTTTAGTATTAGAAAGCTACAATCAGATTCAGTGAGACTGTCATTCCTGTCATTGATAAACCTGTCATTGGTAACCAGTTTCCAATGAATATCTGTGTTATTTCACTTGAATGTTACTTTTTGATGTAAATGAAAATAACAACATTCATGTTGAAAACTAAACAGGTTCATCATCTCCAACTATAGTTTGGCTATGGATACAAGAGTCTGGCAAAACTTAATGGAAGCATTTCATTAAAATCAACTGACTGTATGGAATTTACCAAAGAAAGAATACTTTGTATTTTATAAATATTTAGAAATTGTATGATAGCCATCCTTTAAGTCAGCAAATTTTATTATATTTATAGTATGTGTATGTGTACACACACATACTATTTTTCCATAGAACTAGTTGATGAACCCTGGACAGCACATCACTGATATATAAGATTTGGAACACTGCGTTCTGGATTTTATTTATAGTGAGATGGGAAGGAATTGAGGGGATTTTCAAGAGAGAAAATAACATGATTTAACTTAGGACTTAGCAGGATTTAATGGGATCAGAGTGGCTTTCATACTGAGAACAGACTGTTAGATGGAGGCAAAGAGACCAGTTAGGAAGCTACTGGCAATAACCCAAAAAATAGATGACAGTGGTTAGGACAAGGGTGATAGGAGGGGAGATAGTGAAAAGTTGTCAGATTCTTGATATATATTGAAGTTAAAATTCAGAGGCTTGCTGGTGGATTAAATGTTTATTTTGAAAGAAATAGTAAAACTGATAGTAACTCTAAGGATTTTGCCTTGAGCAACAGAACAAGTGGAGTTGCCACTCACTGACATAGGGAAGACTATGAGAATAAAGAATTCGGGGAGATTGTCAGGAGCTGCTTTGTATACTTTAAGATGCTTGTTTAACTCCCAAGTGGTGATGCAGATTAAGCTGTTGAAAATAAGAGTGTGGAGTCAGTTCAGGCTTTAGAGAAATCTGTGAGCCATCAACATATAGATGCCTAAAGCATGTGACTGGATAAAATCACCTCGTGAGTGAAAGTAGAGAGAAAAGCAAAGTGATACAAGAACTGAACCCTGAAGTATTCCAATATTTGGAGGATAGAATATGAAAAAGAACAGACAAAAAAAATTTGCAAGACTGGGTAAAAATGTAAAGAACACAAAATGGCTGTATTGTCCTAGAAGTCATATTAAGAGTATTTCAGAATTACAAGTGATTAGCTCTGTTAAATCCTGCTGATGGGTCAAATATGATGAAGTTAGGAATGACTGCTGGATCTAAAAACATGAACGTCATATGATAATCTAATATTCAGTTCAGTTCAGTTGCTCAGTCGTGTCCAACTCTTTGTGACCCCATGAATCACAGCACGCCATGCCTCCCTGTCCATCACCAACTCCTGGAGTTCACTCAGACTCACATCCATCGAGTTGGTGATACCATCCAGCCATCTCATCCTCTGTCATCCCCTTTTCCTCCTGCCCTCAATTCCTCCCAGCATCAGAGTCTTTTCCAATGAGTCAACTCTTTGCATGGGGTGGCCAAAGTACTGGAGTTTCAGCTTTAGCATCATTCCTTCCAAAGAACACCTAGGGCTGATCTCCTTTAGAACAGATTGGTTGGATCTCCTTGCAGTCCAAGGAACTCTCAAGAGTCTTCTCCAACACCACAGTTCAAAAGCATCAATTCTTCAGTGCTCAACTTTCTTCACAGTCCAACTCTAACATCCATACATGACCACTGGAAAAACCATAACCTTGACTAAGTTAACCTTTGTTGGCAAAGTAATATCTCGCTTTTGAATATTCTGTGTAGATTGGTCATAACTTTTCTTCCAAGGAGTAAGCGTCTTTTGATATTAGAGTAGCTTAAATGGATTGGTGAGGTAAAACTTTATTTGAATAGTTCAAGGAAAAAAAAAAAAGGTAAATTTCAGGTAACGAATATAGAGAGTTGTTTCAAGAAACTTTTCTATGAATGGAAGGATAAAATGGAACAGTAGTCTAAGGAGACATGGGGTCAAGAGAGATTTTTTTTTTTAATAATGAGAATTAGAAATAGCTGTATGCTGAGGGCAGGGGAGAGGGTTTGAAGATGCAGAGGACAGAGGGGAAATTGCTTGAGTAGGCAATAAAGGAAGGAATGTGCAAGTTGGGGAAGAGTTTAGGCTTATTCATAGGCTAGCAGGAACAGTCACCCATAGCAACAAGATATAATACATGACGATATGTACAGATGGGTGTGTAAATGAAGAAGTGGGAGCTTTGGGAACTTCTGACTTCTTCTAGATTTGCAGAATGTGAGTAAGGACAAAGAGGTGTTAAAAGTTTGGGGAGAGAAGAGACAGTGTGAAGTGGTCCTCTGGGAA
Source organism: Madoqua kirkii (assembly GCA_006408675.1). NCBI lineage: Eukaryota > Metazoa > Chordata > Mammalia > Artiodactyla > Bovidae > Madoqua > Madoqua kirkii. Next base: position 9,064 of record SJYC01047148.1, on the reverse strand, counting down.
AGTAAAAATTTGCTGGCATATTGAGTGCAGCACTTTCACAGCATCATCTTTTAGGATTTGAAATAGCTCAACTGGAATTCCATCAACTCCACTAGCTTTGTTCATAGCGATGCTTCCTAAGGTCCACTTGGCTTGCCATTCCATGATGTGATGTCTGGCTTTAGGTGAGTGATCACACTATTGTGGTTATCTGGGTCATGAAAATTTTTTTGTATAGTTCTGTGTATTCTTGCCATCTCTTCTTAATATCTTTTGCTTCTGTTAGGTCCATAACATTTGTGTCCTTTATTGTGCCCATCTTTACTATGATGGCTACTCCATCTTCTTGAAGAAATGGAATAGCCATTATAATAAACAAAAGAGTCCAAAATGCAGGACTGCATGCAATCTCAAAAATGACAGAATGATCTCTGTTAATTTCCAAGGCAACCCATTCAGTATCACAGTAATCCAAGTCTATGCCCCAACCAGTAATGCTGAAGAAGCTGAAGTTGAATGGTTCTATGAAGACCTACAAGACCTTCTAGAACTAACACCGGAAAAAGGTGTCCTTTACATTGTAGAGGACTAGAATGCAAAAGTAGGAAGTCAAGAGCTACCTGGACTAATAGACAAATTTGGCCTTGGAGTACAAAATGAAGCAGGTCAAAGGCTAACAGCATTTTTCCAAGAGAATGCACTGGTCATAGCAAACACTCTCTTTCAACAACACAAGAGAAGACTACACATGAACCTCACTAAATAGTCAATACTGAAATCAGATTGCTTATATCCTGTGCAACCAAAGATGAAGAAACTCTATACAGTCCGCAAAAACATGACTGGGAGCTGACTGTGTCTCAGATCATGAACTCCTTATTGGAAAATTTAGGCTTAAATTGATGAAAGAAGGAAAAGCCACTAGACAGTTCAGGTTTGACCTAAATCAAATCCCTTATGATTATACAGTGGAAGTGATGGATAGATTCAAGGGATTATATCTGATAGACAGAATGTTTGAAGAACAATGGATGGAAGTTCATGACATTGTACAAAAGGCAGTGATCAAGGCCATCCCCAAGAAAAAGAAATGCAAAAAGGCAAAATGGTTGTCTGAGGAGGCCTTACAAATAGCTGAGAAAGAAGAGAAGTGAAAGGCAAAGGAGAAAAGGAAAGATATACTCATTTGAATGTCGAGTTCCAAAGAATAACAAGAAGAGATGAGAGATAAGAGAGAAAAGAAGGCAAGGAGATTCCTCAGTGATCAATGCAAATACATTTACAAAGGTGCATTCTAAATTCCAAGCCTGAGTGCTCAGGCTGCTATAACAAAACACCATAGACTAGGTGGCTTAAGTCTGTTATTTCCCAGATTCCTTGAGGCTGAGAAGTCTGAGATCAGTGTCCCAAGACAGTTAGGTTCTGTCAAGAGCCCTCTTCCTGGCTTTCAGATGACTGCCTTCTTGCTATATCCTCACAAGCCAGAGAAAGTAAGAACTAGCTCTCTTCTCTTTTTATGCTACTCCCATCATGAGGATCCTACCTACCCTCTTGAATTCATCTAAACCTAATTATTTCCAAAGGTTCCACCTCCAAATATAAACGCCATCAGTCTGGAAATTAAGACTTCAACATATGTATGTGTGTTGTGGGGAGGAGTCACATTCAGTCCATAACAGATGCTTTTCAAAGAACTCATATCAATATGTCTAAAATGCCAACTTTCCTTTACCTGACATTCTATTTTGTACTAACTAGTGGGTGCAACTAACACACACACACACACACACACACACACACACACACACACACACAGTGCCTGCATGCTTGTTCAGTCACTCAGTCATGTCTGACTCTTTGAGACCCGGTGGATTTTATGCCACCAGGCTCCTCTGTCCGTGGGATTCTCCAAGCAAGAATACTAGAGTGGGTTGCCATTTGCTCCTCCAAGGAATCTTCCTGACCCAGGAATTGAACCTGTGTCTCCTGCAGTGGAAGGTAAATTCTTTACCATTACACCACTTGGGAAGCCTGTATTAACTACTAGCTAACATTTATTGAGCCAGCCACTATGTGAAGCACTTTATCATCTTATTCAGTCTTCATCATAACCATAATAGTTATTGGATATAACTATTTCCACATCTTACAGATGAAGAAACTGAGCCTATGAGATATATTTTTATGTGTTTGCTGCTGCTGCTGCTGCTGTTAATCGCTTCAGTCATGTCCGACTCTGTGTGACTCCATGGACAGCATCCCCATCCCTGGGATTTTCCAGGCAAGAGTAACTGGAGTAGGGTGCCATTGCCTTCTCCAGTTTATGTGTTTACAAAACTATTAAATGTCAAAACCATTATTCAAATCTAATTTAGTTTATCTCTAGGGCCATATTTCTTAAGTACATAGAGAACCTTATTAGGATATTGTAAGAACTCTGAATTTTACTTATCATGAAATGTGTATTTTAAGCAATAGTAATATTTCAGTTGGGTTTCCCTGGTGGCTCTAACAGTAAAGAATCTTTCACTTTCTTAATATTTCAGATATTCAAGGAGTAATTCAAAAAGTCACTTTGGTAGGCAGAATTACGGCATATGCAGATGTCTATGTCTTAATTCTTATAATTCAACAATGTATTTCATTACATGGCAAGGAGAAATTAAAGGTACAGATAGAATTAAGATGGCTAATCAGCAGACTTCCCTGGTGGCTTAGCTGATAAGGAATCCACCTGCAATGTGGGAGACCTGGGTTAAATCCCTGGGTTGGCAAGGTCCCCTGGAGAAGGGAAAGGCTACCCACTCCAGTATTCTGGCCTGAGGAATTCCATGAAATTTATAGTCCATAGTTCTGTGGAATACCTATGAAATTCCATAGTCCATGGGGTCGCAAAGAGTCAGACACCACTGAGTTACTTTCACTTTTACTTTCGATCAGTAGATGGTGCAATTATCTGGGACTGCCCAATGTAATTAGAAATTTGCTTAAAAGTAAAAAAATGCAACAGAGTAAGAAAAGTGAAGAGATATCAGCCTTGGTCCAACATTATTGGTCTTGAAGATGGAGAAATGGAGCCATGAGATAAGGAAAATGGACTGACTTTAGAAAGTGAAAGAGATAAGAAAATAAATTCTTCCCTTGAATCTCCAAAAGGAACACAGCCCTATACATCTTGATTTTATCTCAGTGATAACCATTTAAGAATTTTTCCCTTCATAATTTTCAGATGATAAATTCTGTAACTTTAAGCCACTCAAATCAGGGCAATAATTTGTTATAGTAGCAATAGAAAACTGATACAGTCATAATTAATTTTTCTTTCTCCCTCTCCATCATCTCTACCCCAATTCATAACCAAAAGTCTTGTGGGTTTTATCTCCTTAATGTTTGTTGATTCATCACTGCCCCTACCACCATGTTGTTCTAGGAATAATTTAAGATTCTTACTTGGTTAATATAGTCAGACAAGACCACCATTTATTTTCATTTTTGTTTAATTCATCAGATCATTATCTCTCAACTAGATATTTGAAGTATTATCTTTGTTAGCTATCTTGCCTTCCACATATAAGCCACAGTCCACATTTGGGCAGTTATTTATCATTCTAAAATGCATAAAATTACACTGGGGAATATGTTAAAAAGGAAGAGTCTTGGATAAAGTTTGAGGATGGAGGAAGAAATAAGCTTTTCCTTGTTTGTGTGTAGGATTAGCTTTGTTTATTTAAGCCATTTGTTCATCTTTATTGTTTCCACACAAGCTATTTTTCTTAGAAACTACAACCATGCAGAGTATAGGAAAGTAGATGGTCTGCACAGCTGACAGTCACGTGGGTACATTGCTATTTCTTATTCTTTCTTACCACAAAATTTTGCAGTGCAAAATGATTAATTTTCACTCTCTCAGTTAAAAACTGTTAATCAAGGAGCTGATAGTGCCTATTTTTGAAGGAGAACTGCACTTGATAACCTTTTAGAAGTGTCTTATTCTGGTCAGGGAAGGTCAATAAAGAAACAATGATTATTCTCTCATTATTTTAAAATAGTGTAGTAACAGATGCAAAGAGATATTTATCCCAACTTATTCCTAAGTTCTGATGCTCTATACTTGAATTATTCATTTGGTGTGATAGAATGATGGCTGGATTGGAGTCCTAAATTCCAAGGATGAATTCTACCTTCAATTGCAAGTATGGGCTCACAACAAGCCCACAAGGTTTCAGTTTGCTCATCTAGAAAAATGAGAGTAGAAAGGAATTAACTAAAGTTGGATGCTGGGTTATACACATTATGTCCATTGCCTCATTTAATCTCCAGGAAAAACCAAGGGAGCATTAGTTCACAGTTCTGTCTTTTCATCCATCTATCTAAAACCCCAAACCTGTGTGATATCTTATAGGCTGAAATATGAACTCTGGAAACCTGTAGACCTCTTGGAGGAAGTATCCATTTCCCCTAAAGGACATCAGGAAGCCTGGTTTCTAGTAACTACTTTACTACTGATAAACTCTGTAACTTTGGGCAAACAACACACTTTCTTGAAGCCTCTGTTATTTTCCCCTCCTCAAAATGAGAGCACTGGCTTATTTCTATAGTCCCTTCTCTTTGATAGTTTATGCCAGAAGTTGGTGACCATTTTCTACAAAGGGCGAGATAGCAAGTATTTATATGTTGCAGGGCACAATGATGTCTCTGTCACAACTATTCAACTCTGCCTTTACAGTACAAAACAACTGTAGGCAATATGTAAATGAACAAGCTTGGCTGAATTCCAATAAAACTCAACTCACTAACAGATGATGGCTTAGTTTTAGCCCAGGGTACTTAGTTTGCTGACCCTTATCTATATAGAAATAACAGATTTTAAGTGTGTCAACTCTTCCCTTTCCTCTTTGAACTAACATATCAAGAACTGTATCTTATACATCTCTAACCTAAAGATATCTGTTTATTGAAACAGTTTATCTATGTGCTTCAATTAAAAAAAAACTGGATTAAACTGAGAATTTGGAGAAATTAATGACCTGGGTTTTGGTAGCAGCTTGTTAAGAGCAGCACTTAGTTACACAAAGAGCAGAAACAGCAAACACCTTGATGAATAAAAGTCCTATAAGAGTTATATAGATTTTAAAAATTATTCTTTTCTATCCCAATTTTAATGTATCTTACATGGATCATCAAAAGTTACCTAAAACATTGCTTTTCTGAAATGCACAATGATCTTCAATGAGACCTATTGCCTACAAGAGACTATTTCATGAAGGATGGAAAGGAGAGAGAACAAAGAGTTCTCATGAATTCCTACTCACAGTAAATGGAAAAATTGTATGTTAAGATGTATTTGATTATGTTCTGCAACTGAAAAGTGGAGAAAGTGGAAACTGGAAAGTGCCCTGGAAATCGTTTTCAAGGCCAGCATTTGAACCACGATTACCTTTGGGTCTGTATACTGCAAGCTTTCATTATGGATGGCCTGGCTAGCTGTACCTATGGGAGCATCATTCTGCAATTTATTTTTTGTTTTGTTTTTCACAGTGGTTTAATTCTAGTAGCTCTTAGTGCTGAAGATGGATCTGATGCTAACGTGTCACCAAAGATTTTCATCACAGTAATAAGTTCTTCTGAAAACAAGGGGAAGCTTATTGGCACATTGACAAATTCCCCCAAAGAGAGTTTGAAGTGTGGGCTTCTAAACTAGCAAGAGTTTTGACGTTTGTGTGTTCTATTTATTTTACATTCTCATTGTTTTCTTTCTACTCAGCAAAGCCTTGAACTTCGTTCAGTGAGTTCAGTCATAGAAAATATTCAGAGGACATGGACAGATGGTGAATTCAGCAGGGAGTTTATGCAATTCTCTGGCTCATTCCATCAATCAGGAATTATATAGAAACAATCCCAGTATGGCCTAAAGCATAATCTGCCTTGAAGAAAGACAGAAATGACAAAACGATTAAAAAATAAATTTGAGTAGCCCTCTATTTTCCCTGTAGACTACTTCTAAGTAGATTTTGGCTGAAATGTGTTGGTTCTTCATCCCTGATAGTTGAATTTTTTTTAGTTCATTATAGCATTTTTATCACTGTTATTTCTGTTGTTGTAATAACATTTTCTCATTATTTTTTTCTAATCAGCCTTCAATGAATTTTAGAAATAAATATGTATTTACTGTATGAGCTTTAGCACTTTGGGGTGCTTACTTTTGATATGATTAACTTGTCTTATTTTATAAATTTGAAACAGAATTTATCATGATGCAAAAATGATGTTATATATATAATATAGATGTACACACAGATATATTGTGTGTATAACTATAAACAATTTTATTCCTCCCAAAAAGGTCTGTGTCAATTCCTATGGTTCTCAGTGAGGTACATTTTTGACCCCTATTGCACAACTGGCAATGCTTGAACATATATCTGATAGTCACAACATGGGGAGAGGGTAAATAGGACATTTAATCGCTAGAAGCCAAAGATGCTACTAACAATTCTATAATATACAGATTAATTTTCCCACCTCCAATCAAGGAAAATGATTAATTCAGCCCCAATTGTCAATAACTCTGAAGTTGAGGAATTCTGCTCTAAAAACATGTAGAAATGTCAATATACAGTTCCAGAAATTACATCTGAAGTTACAGATCTTTAACATGCTATGGGCCTTTAGAGTGCACATATGAAAGACTCACAGGAAATGCTAGAAATTGTTCTGAATGGTATAGAATGAATTATTTTTGTCAAGAGCATTGTAAATCAGGGAACCTTTCAATGCAAAAACTCAATCTATTTTTAATTGGAAAAATAATCAAGAAGCCTTGATTAAGAATATGTATTTATCTTTGCAGTTACCTATATTGTTGTGTATACCCCAGGCCATTTTTTTCTATTTTTCAATTTCCCTCATCCACCCTGCCCTATCCCTTAATCTCCTCTATGTGAGTAATAAAGAGGTTGCCATTTTTAATTGGAATATAATTGCTTTACAATGCTGTGTTAGCTTCTGTTATATAACAAAGAGAATCAGCTATAAGTATATAAATATCCCCTCCCTCTTCGACCCCCTCATCCCACTCATCTAGGTCAACACAGAGCACTGAGCTAAGCTCCCTGTGCTATACAACAGGTTCCCACCAGCTATTTCACACATGGTAGTATATACATATGCCAATCCCAATTTTCCAATTTATCCTGCATCTCAATTCCATGTTAGCCTTGTCCCCCTGAAAATTTTAGGAAAGACACTGGAGAATCCTCTCTCTGTCTCTGGCTGATAAACCAGAGAGATTTTTAAAGCTGTACTTCCAATTGCATGAATTGAAGAGCACTGAAAACCTAGAGGGAGACAGAGGAGAAAGTGCTTAAGAAGTTTTGATGTGCCTTAAAAATGCATCCTCCACTAAGGCACTCTTCAACACTAGGAAGTAAAGGGTAAAGTTGTTTTCGAGCATATGAGATGATTCACCGAGCATTTGACATGATTCACTGTTGTTTGTTTGAATGAGACACCCTTTGGAAATAATGAAAGAACAAGGGGTCAATATTTTTTGTCATACTTTCATAAATGTGCATACATAAGCACACACACCTACCTACACCTTAATACAAATATTGTGCCTGCTACTTTTGGGCTTCCTGCTGGCTCAAACAGTAAAGAATCTGCCTGCAATGCAGGAGACTTGGGTTTGATCCCTGGTTTGGGATGATCCCCTGGAGGAGGGCCTGGCAACCCACTCTAGTATTCTCGCCTGGATAATCTCATGGACAGAGGAGCCTGGTGGGCTACCGTCCATAGTCACAAAGAATCAGACACAACTGAGCGACTGAGCACAGCATGCCATTTGGTATGTTGTTTTTCTCACTCATCAAAGCATTGTGGACTTCTTTTCATGTCTATTCGCATCAATGCTTTCATGGCTGTCAAGCATTCTCTTTCCTGGCTTTACAGCAACTTATTAAGCCACTCTTCACTTGATCAACATTTAAGTCATTTGTTACCAAATGCTTCCTATAAAAAAACAACATAGAGGTGATCATGTTTGTGTATACACGTTTGTGCATCTTTGTGGTATCATCTTAGAAAATATTCCAGAAAATATGCTGAGTCAAATAATATTTAATTGAAGATTTTTGATGTACAACACTAATTGCCCTTCCAAAAAGGCTGGAACAAATTGCACTCCCACGATCAATGCACCAAAATACCCTCATCCTATGCCTTTCTGGAGAGTGAGTTTTCTTATGTTCTTTCATCTTTGTTAATATTTTTCCTCATTATTAATATAAAAGATGAAAAAGTCTCTTTTCCATTAATAGTTTTGGTAGCTAGTGACGGTGAGCAACTTTTCATTTTTAATAATCATTTTCAACTCATTTTTTCAATTGGCTTTTCATATTCTTTGCCCATTTTTAAATAACTTCCCTGGTGGCTCAGACAATAAAGCGTCTGCCTACAATGCAGGAGAACTGGGTTTGATCCCTGGGTTGGGAAGACCCCCTGGAGAAGGAAATGACAACCCACTCCAGCACTCTTGCCTGGAAAATTCCATGGATGGAGGAGCCTGGTAGGCTTCAGTCCACAGGGTTGCAAAGAGTCGGACATGACTGAATGACTTCACTTTCTTTCTTCTTTCTTTCTTTCATCTTTTTAGTTTTGATTTATATAAGCTTTTTGAAAATTTTTAATAATCATTTTCAACTCATTTTTTCAATTGGCTTTTCATATTCTTTGCCCATTTTTAAATAACTTCCCTGGTGGCTCAGACAATAAAGCGTCTGCCTACAATGCAGGAGAACTGGGTTTGATCCCTGGGTTGGGAAGACCCCCTGGAGAAGGAAATGACAACCCACTCCAGCACTCTTGCCTGGAAAATTCCATGGATGGAGGAGCCTGGTAGGCTTCAGTCCACAGGGTTGCAAAGAGTCGGACATGACTGAATGACTTCACTTTCTTTCTTCTTTCTTTCTTTCATCTTTTTAGTTTTGATTTATATAAGCTTTTTGAATATTAAGAAAATTATTCTGTCAAATGTATTACAAATACTTTCTTCCAGATTGTGTCAACTTTTATTATGGTATTTTTA